>RYFJ01001710.1:0-229047 GCA_003991445.1 Oryza meyeriana var. granulata | reverse complement strand
TCAAAATAAAGGACGACACTACTACCAATTGTTGCAGACACCGCGAAATGGCTGCCTCATCGGACTTAACTTTGAGAGCGTAGATTGAATTTATGACTGATAGTCCTTTACCTATAGCCTCCATCATGACGAGAGAGTTAGACATCAATCGGTTTGAGATCCATATAATCGATGCAGAACTCAACAACCTCCTCAGTTGCAATACCCTCAACAATGCTCCCTTCTAGATCAGACCTATTACGGACGTAACCATTCAGAACCCCCATGAGCCCTTGAAAGGATACATCTGGTGCATATACATGGGGCCTAGGATCTTGATTTCTTTCACAAGATGAACAATGGGCATGTATCATGAATGTCGAAAAATGGAGAAAACACATCTCTAGCTAGCAAAGCGTAATGACCACGTCTTCACATAGTTCTGCAGCTTTGTCGGATTGATGAACCTTCTGTGAGATCGTGTTGGAAGGACGGCAACACAATTTTGTTATTGCTCCTCGCTTTTGCGGTAGATACCTCTTATTGCAATGGGGGGAACAGTGTGTCATTCATCCACGTGACCCCCATCAATTGACTATGCAATAATTTCTTCTCTTTAAGATTGACCCGTCTACTAATGTTGGACGAGTATCCAAATGGAACTTTGACTCCATGCAAGCATTCGTAAAAACTGATTTTCTCAGCCTTACTAAGGGTGAAGCAGGTAGCCGGGAGGTAGTAACCTCCATCATTTTTTTCTTGCATGTACAACTCTTCCCTAATTTCAAGTTCTTGCAAGTCATTTCTTGATTTCAATGTATCTTTTGTTTTTCCAGTATGTTCAACAACAATACCCGACAAGTGGACTGTTACCATATGTTTTTTTTCAATGTGCATGACAGGATCGCATACAAACATTTATTATTCCTTCCAAATATGGCAAGTCCCAAAAACATAGATCTTTTCTTCTATAGACATGGCTCGTCTCGAAGCAGTTGCATCGCAACATCCTGTTGCCTAAGATAAACTATTTCATATTTCTTCACTTTTTTGATATATTCTTCTCCAGTGACATGACAAAGGAGCCAACACTACCATCATTCAATAGTCCCATCAATTATTTCTTATTCTTTGAGGTATGGGTGTTGTTTGACCCAGAGAAACCTACGATGATCGCATGTATACCATTTTGGACTTAAGTATCGGGAGCCATATGTATGCGGTGTTCATCTAGGCACTGCACACATGCTTAGCATCTTTCACTGTCTATCTAGCTCGCAAGGTTGCCAGCGCAGGATAATCATTGATTGTGACGCAAGAGCATTGCACGCCCGATTGAAGTAGTACCCTTGTCGCATACCAAATCTGTACGCCATTAGTCCACAACTCCATAAAGATCTTCTACCAATGGCTTTCAAATACACATCAATATGTTCCTGAGTTGTCATTGGTCCTAGGTTAATCAGTGGATCATCATATATACTTCGCTTTCATACCTAGCCAAAAGGGAAGACTCTGTAGATACAAAGCGTCGCTGGCTAGATGCTTGTAACACTACTCTTATATCGTTCAATGGATTTCATACCATCTGTACTTAACCCAAACCTTTATTTCTTGTATTTGACTGCAAACTCTCTTGTACTTTCTATCGATTTCCTCATTGGACCTATCAACTGGGACGTCGAAGCATTTCCATCCTGTCTTATGCTCTTTGGCATGTTCATCACACCATCTTCACATGGTTGTTTTTGTGTAGAGACGTTTCAGCCGAGGGATTATAGGGAAGTACCACATCCACCGTTAGCTGGGATCCGCTTTCTGCCGCTTCTCCTCACTGCACTCTTGATCTATCACCTATCTTCTGCGCTTGTACCATGGATGCCTTGTATACTGGGCAAGCTCTAGGATATACATTTGTTTACAAAAAATAGAAGGATGTAGTCATTATACATGCTCGTATCTATCTGCACTTCTTAGTCCCAGTGGCAATACTTTGCTTGGCTTGAATCTATGGTCTCATGCAGTACATGATCTTTCTGGAAGAATCTCCCCTAAAGAGAATAGTCGTGAAGCTCTTGCCTAACTAGCCATTGCTTCGCTTTGAACTGTAGCAGTGACAAGACAGCATGCAACTTTGAGCTCGTGTGGAGTCGGGAAACGTGGTCTCTTGTTTCCATACGTATGCGGATCAAACTTCTCTCTATTCCTTACCTGGTGTGGCATTATACTCATCCCCTCCCCATCGCGCAGCATCTGGCATAGATCATTTTGGTTAGTTGGAGGTCCTCAGGCAAACGGGGATGGAGCATCATCAAACAAAACTCGTACCCATTCTCATTGAAGATAATATTCATGTTACCTATATGTGCTTGCTACCCCAACAAGTTTCCTCATTTTCATCATGCTTGCTCCAACCAGATTACTAGTCCTTACATGAAACCACATGTCATCAAGTATTGATGGATATCTTGTATTGGAAGCCCTCTCTCATTCTTGTAATCAACACACGGGCATAATATAAAATCTTCGTTTGCTCGTATTGTAAATTCCTCAGCCGCACTTAGAAATGTAGCTACTCTTTTAATATACTCTAGGGATGAGTGTTTTGAATTATACATCTATCGTCGATCCATCTGTATAATTTCAAAAATAATTATATAAATTGCATGCATCCTGTTAATAAATAATCTAAGATTGTCAACATTGCAATTATTTATAACGCCAGATAGGACAAAAAATTGGGCCCATCATTTTTCAAACGATAATACTCTAGGTGTATAATTAATTGCGGGCATAAGAAATAATGTGAATAAACACTTGACAACATTACAAATATTAAATATGTGCAATCAATATTTTTCACACAATCCACTATAATTAATTAATTAATTGCAAGCAACATATATATATATAAGGAGTACGAGTGCAGAAATTTTACTTACCTCACTATTTACTCTATTACGATAATATAAGCCAAAAAGAGCTTCCAAAATGCCAAAGATTCAAAAAAAAAAAGGCAAAAATTTCACCCTCCCCTCTTCCCCTCTCGAGTAGATGAGCAGAACAAGCTGCCGGCCTGTTCTGCTAGACTGCCTGCCTATTTTGCTATAGCAGCTCGAGATGGGGGGATCTGGAGCGAACAAGTACTTATAGATGTATTATTAGTGCCGGGTTGTTGTACCAACCAGCACTGATGACCGGCACCGATGAATTTCCTGCCCAAACCACCCCGCTCAACAGCTCCACCAGCACTGATTTGGGAGTCATCAGTGCCGGGTGGGGGCTCGACCTGGCACTGATGGTTGGCCCAATAATTAGTGCCCGTTCGGCAAATAAAGCACTGATGATGAGTCATTAGGGCCGTTTTTACCCGCGGGAGGCGTGGGCAGGAAACCACATATATCAGTGCCGGGCTTTTCATAACGGCACTAATATGACGGCACGAATGTACTTTTCTGTACTAGTGACATAGACTTGCGGTTTTTGCATTTTCTTTGCATGAACTTTTATATAGTCGTTTTATGCATATGAGTGCAAACATTCTTTGCAGGAAAATCTAAAAACACATAAAATAAAAATATAGCACGCAAGAGAAGCGATTTCATTATTAAGCGCATTTAATTCATAAATCATGAAATTTAGGTATGTTATAGGTTCCGGTTTTGGGAGGAACTGGTATTATATTGTTTTGAGTACCTTGCACAAGATCAGAATTCTACAACTCCTCCTACTGTTAAGTTACATGTAGTGGAAGATCAATTACCTAAAATCTGAGTTTTGGAGAAGAAGCCAACCGTTAGTTGAGGCGAAAGATCTCTGAACCCAAAGTACTGTAGAGACTTTGCTGGCTGAGTATCTGTAAGCAAAGCAACAGGCCGGCAGCAGGTCAGTGTCGTCGTCGTAGCCGGGCTACTCTACGGTGCGTGGCTGTTCTGTCCTGGAAGTGCATATCCGAGTGCTGGGCAAGTTGGTAACGGTAGGCATGTCAGAATACATTGACATGCTCGTATGCGTTTCTAAGTAGATCGTCGTTAATCCTTGCTTGTTTACTGTTTAATTAAGTCTTTATTGACTGATTTGTAGTGGCACTGATAGGGTCGGTTGGTGTTTGAATCAATTGTTGTACAGGAGGGTTGATGTTCTGAATTATGGCATAATAGTTGTATTGAATGCTGCTGATTTCACTTCCTGGAAACATCTACACACTTTTGTGTTTAAGAAAGGAGATGACGAAAAAAAACATGAAGAAAGGAGATGACACACAAAAAAATATGAAGGAAACTGATGACGAACAAAAAAACAACGAAGGGGATGTAGCTCAGATGGTAGAGCGCTCGCTTAGCATGCGAGAGATCTCCAATAGTTGTTTTCTTTCTTTGTTTGTTTTCAATTTTCTGGGTTTGAGATGCATGCACGGTATACTCTTATACTCATGTTTTTATTTTTTTTTGTTTTCAATACTCCTGTTTATAATTTTTTTTTTGTTTTGAATTTTCTGGGTTTGAGATGCATGCACGGTATACTCTTATACTCCTGTTTTTAAATTTTGCGTCAGGGTTTTTAAATCACACACACCAATTTTACCATACAATGTTACAAAGGGACATGAACATTTTTATGGAAGACTAAGCAATTTTAAATTTGAACACGCCAATTTTCTCTACTGCTCTAGGAGGGGAATTTCCTCTTTCCGCTTTTCAATGCCTCGTCCCTCAACAAATCGTATGTTGCAGTTGCTGCTTTCCTTGACACGCTGCCGCCCTCCTCTTGCATGACTTAAAAAAAATCTTTTGTATGATGTGCATGAAAGTTATAGTTCACACGCTTCCCATCCATCCTACTCCATCAAACTCAGCGTGCTTCCTGAGTACCAATTCCCCATTCTTCTTCCTCGGTCAATCTAGGTTCATCGCTGGGAAGGAGATGGTCGCCGCCGTCCTCGAGTAAATAGCCACCGCCACTGCCACTGCCACTGCTTCCCATATGAGCCCTAAGAGCTCCTCCCACATAGCTGGTTGAAACTTTATCGCATATCTTTTATATGGGCAGGCCTAGCACGCGCGGGTTGGCTAACCGCGAGCGCGCCGCGGCTGTACGGGCATCTCTCTAATCACTGTCATTAAGCCCTAATCATCCCCTAAGTACTATGATTAGTACTTAATAATTTTAATTATAAAATAATATATAACTAAGCAAAGTAAAAATTTTTAGATTTTAAGTTGAAAGTTTTGAAAATCTAATTAAAATTTTAAAATTTTGGGTTGAAAATTTTAAAATTTGAGTAGATTTTTTTAATTCTTAGTTGATAGTTTTTAAATTTGAGTTGAAAGTTTTGAAAATTGAATTAAAAGTTTTAAAATTAGAGATGAAAGTTTTAAATTAATGGTATAAAGTTTACTCATTTTTTTAATATTTTATTTTTTTACTGTACACGTAGGTAGCAACGCGCGCAGAAGCTTCCTCGCTTTCATAGCCCCTCCCAAGGTGGATTTGCCGCCACCGCCGCTGATATGAGATCGATTCATGCCCACCCCTCCAAGCTTCTCGATCGGGTACATATTTGGAACCGTTATACGAGAAATTTCTATAAACAGCGACATTACAGTGGTGCTTGCGTAGCTCTGTGGACTCCTACTCCTTTCATGTTGACATGCTCGGTCATTGAGCACGCTCGCCCGACTATATATTCTGCCGCAAATGCTCCCTGTACCCGACCTGAGTGCCCAATTCATAGAGAGTTGTACATGGAGATCCCACCAAATCTGCTCACCTCAGTCCCCGGTTTCCAAAATTGGTTGAGGGCTTTTGCTCCATGGCCTTTCTTCTTCCTTTTCCCTCTTGAAAACCAAGAAATCCCGAAGTAACACGGCAGGAAACTAAGCTCTCGTAAGTAAGCGGGAACCCTAGCTTTCCTCCGCCGTGTCCGACATAGTCCCCCTCTCCTTTGCCCTTTATAAGGACCCTAGAGTTCTCCTTTTTCGAACCAAACCCTAATCGCCGGCCGCTGACGCCTCTCATCGCCGTTTTGACCAAGAACCAAAGTGCCACTGTCACCGTAATCCTATAGCCACACACAGCCATCGATTTTGTCGCCGCCAGAGTTTGCCCACGTCATCAGCAGCTTCGCCAGGACTAGGAGCACCTCGGCCGCCCGTCCGTCGTCGCATGTTCGCCGTCAGAACGCCGTCGCCACCATCAACCCGAAAGACACCACCACTTGGAGGTCATCACCGGTTGCTGTTTGTAGCAGTACAAGACAGCAGAAGGTTTGCCTCGCGCTTCTCTAACCGTTGTTGTCCTCAGCTTGTGCCACCGGTCACCATCGACCCTAGGTTCCCATGTGCCACCCCTCGCTGGTGAGCCGTGTGCTGACGTGGACGTCCATGCTAGGAGCCACCTTAGCTTCCTGTCCCATGTAGCGCCCATGTGGACACCAGCGTGTCCTCGGGTGTGATGTCACCGCCAGGTTTGATCTCAGCCGTTCGATCTAGTTAGATCGATCTTAGCCTTCATCGCCGTTGGATCTCGGTCAACTCAATCCTACCGGTCGGATCCCATAGACTGTCTCTGTGAACCCGGTAAATGATGAACCCAAGCTTAATGATGCAATAAATCCTCATTCATTTTCAAAAATAATTTTTTATTGCGTCATATTTCTTTTAATAATTTCTGTATATAGTTTAAATCAAATTAAACTTCTAAAATCATAACTAATTCATATGAACTCTGTTTGGGGTGATTCAACTTGCAAAATTCATCTAAAATTGAGATCTATCTAATAAAAATATTTCCATGGTCTGTTCATGTGTTCTTATGTACTGTTTTTCTGTCACACCCTGAGTTTTTTCCCTTTCTAGAAGCCTAAAATCAATAAAGAAATTGTTAAAATAATTTATTTTATAAGGCGGGAGGAAAGATATAAAAAATTAAATAATAACTTATCATGGCTGGGAATATTTTTCTTGTATTCCCCTTGCCCTAATACACTAATTGGATTTTTATGGGAATTTTCAAAGCACAAGAAGTATTTTTAATAAATACAAAAGCTTTATCAGAACTAAAATCCAATTGGAAATCTGGGAGAAATCACCTTTCTTTTTTTCCTTTATTTTTTCTAGTGGGCCGTCCTTGGCCCACTTCCCTCATGTGCCCGCGCTTGCGTCAGCTTGCTTTCGCCCGTGCCTGCACCGGCCTGTCTTTCCCTCCCTGCGTGTGCTCCGCCCACACTGTCCCGTGCTCCGCCCCGCCCGTCTCGCTCCTCTCCCGCTGACATGTGGTCCCCGACATGTGGGGCCAGGGCCCACATGCCAGCTGTCTTCAACCTTTGGCCGAATATGCCCTCCATTCAAACCCGTACGTAACGAGTCCACCCCACGTCCGTGCGCCCGTTCCCCCACTCGGCTGCGGAAATTGTGCATGGACGCGTCCACGTCGGCACCCCGCTGACCTCGCTCTCTCTCGGTGGAATTGGACCACCTCGTCTGCGGTTTCTCCCCGCTGAGCCCATATAATCCATCCCTGCACCCCTCTGAGCATTTCCTCTCGCTCGCCCATGCTCACCACAGTCCCTAGCGCGCCTAGCACCCAAAATTTGTAGTGTCGCAGCCGTTCATTGCCTCCTGCTACTTGCCATCGTTGCTCCCAAGGACACCAGCCGTGTGCGTCTACACCACCGTCTTCGCCGCGTCTAGGAGAACCCTACCCACCTGTCTACCACCTCGTTCCACCGCCAGAGCTCTCATTCACCGAGTGAGGTGAGCTCCGTTGCCGCCAAAGCCCTCCGTCTGCCTTCTTCCATTGTTCTATTCGGCCATTCTTCCCTCCAATTCCTTTCCCGTGTTCTCAAGGTCCTCAGCTCCTTTGGCCACCACCTTCCTGTTTCCTGTCGATCGCCACCAGAGATCGCCATCGCTGTCGAACCCGAGATTCGCCACTGCCATTTCCTCTCCATTGCTGTCCTTCATCACGTATTCATCGCCGTGAGTCCTTGCTGATCTTCCCTATCGCTTTCCCCGTCTTTTCTGCTGCGTGCGTTGCCACGCTAGATGGTCATCGGCAGTGACCATTAGGCCACGTGTGTCGCCCCGCGGCCAGCCTAGCCGGCAGGCATCTTCACCGCCGCCCTCGACCGTTCAATCTACTCTGGTAGATTGGGGCCATCCACATGGCGCCTGGTTTGGTGCCCACGTCCCTGCCACGTCGGCGCCGCGTCAACGTTTTGTCCTCCGTGGCTGCCACACAAGCAACGACGTGGTACACTTGTGCCGGGCCGAGTGTGGACCTGGTCCACTGTGCGCCCACCGCCTTGAGTCGCTGACCCATGGGACCCGCCTGTCGACACCGGCCTCCCCCTCTCAGCAGACGCCATAAATCATGTTTAATGTGCATAGTAAAAATACAGTATAACTTCAAAATTTTATAACTAATTCATATGAGCTTCGATTAATTCCATTCAAATTGTATTAAATAAAGAAAAATACCAAGAGTCCACTCAAAATAGTTCTAGCCTCTGTTTTAGTGTTCTTATGTACTTTTTTATTGTTTATGCATTGATTGTAGTAAGAGACCGACGTTTCCGACTCCCCGGTGTACTACAAGGTTGTCGTAGAAGTCGCAGGTGCAGAGCAAGGAAAGTTGCATCTCTATCTTCAACATATTGTACCCATTTTACACAAATTATTTGTTTTGGATAAATAAAATTCCATGTCTTATTATTTCATGTGGATCGGGAATGACCTATGCTTTATACTTATTAGCCCTAGTTTGTCTATCCTGTTCCTTGATAACCAGGGTAATAATGTGACTACATTATGGTTTATGAATTGCTTAGCCATGCTTAGACAAAACAAGCTCACTTTGGGAACAATTATTCACTATGATATTTATATTCGACTTTGTGTCGAGATGATGGATACTTGGGCTATGGGTGCATGGTTTTGCTGGTCGCACCCATGGTAATTAAGGACCAGTTCATGGGAAACCCTTAAAAGGAATTCCGTACTTACCACAAGCTTGCGTGGGCAAGGGTTGGGTTTGTAGTGTAGCTCTTCCCTCTCCTAGGCACTGATGGTGAGGATAGGCGTGATGGAGTTGGGTCGGCGGGGGTTACAGTGTTGATCGGCTTTCGGATCCATTATGGTGCAAGGAAGGTAGCCTATCCGACAAGGTGTGCCCTATCGGTAGGTGCAACCTCAGCGTGGTGTGGAGGGGTTGCATGAAAGGTCCTGTCACAACCTCTTCGCGGGGTGCCGTGGTGGTAGGCCGGTGCACGGGAACGTGCATGGGGCTATGTCTTATGGGTATAGTTGAACACATCTGGCCAGAATAAAACTTTTCAAATAGTTGTGCCTGTGGTTATGGGCGACTAATCGAGATTCACCGTGATTAGTCTCACCTTAATAATTTTGGCCTAAAATACTATTTAGACAAGGATGGATGGTTTGGGAATGTTCAACATGGTGTAGCGTTGTTCAATGATAGTTAAATATTGCTTAATATAAACAAATGTTTTACCTGTTTTATGACCAAAACTGTTTACAACTGTTTTGTGCAAATGAGCCAAAATGCTTTCTTTGTCACCCGTGCATTATTGCATTTTTCCTGGTGTGACTTGCTGAGTACAGTGGGTGGTACTCAGCCTTTGCTCTCCCCCCCCCCCCCCCCCCCCCGTCAGAGATGGAGTTCTAATCGGATAACGACCGCCAGGAGGAGTAGGCTTGTACCGTTATCAAGCTGCCTGTGGATTGGAGCCTCTGCACGGCTTAGTTTCTTTTATGTTTATCGTTTTCCACTGCATATATAAGACAATTTATTATGTTTGTAAGACGCACTCTGTATGGCAATTTTATCTCTTTGTACCCTGGCTATTCCTGGTTGTGAATTTTTAGGCGTGACAAGGTGGTATCAGCACCAACCTTGATCGTAGGACAAGCCAAACTAGAACCCTAAGAGCCCTCTGAAACTTCTCATCTGCATAATCTCTTTGCACTTAGAGTTGTTTCGGGAAAATGTGGGAATTGCTTTCTCATTTGGGGACAAAATCTTGGCCTTTCTTTGACTAGAATTTTTGAGTTAGGTCAAGTCTAGGATTGGAATTTTAGTAGATGGTCAAGTGGGTTATGGTGCAAACTTTGGGAAAGAAAATCTTGGATTATTTGGGGGTTATTTTTGGGTCTAAGTTGGGATATAAAAATGTCTCGGTCATTTCATAAATATTATGTAATTAATTCTGCACTATTTTATTGATAGGTCAATATTGCTAGGATTTTATTGTTTCTCAGGCAAAATATTTCACGCATAAAATTGTCCCTTTACCTTTGTTTATTTTATTTGGATCTGAGCATACATTGCTTCCACCTCCTTGTCTTCTATAGATGTCTAACCTACATAACCAGGGTGGCGCCGGATTTGGAGGATTTGTGGAGGAGCTTAGGATGATAGCTTTCACCATCGGCTACACCCAGGCACCAGAGTACGGCGATTGAGCTGATGGAGTGCGAGCTGCCGCACCGTGTCCATCTGGAGCTGCCCAGGGAGGCTTCTCTCCTCCCAGCGATGGAGATCGAGATTGGTGGGCGTACCTTTCACCACGCCTGTCAGGAGGCCGCCTTCCACATCCTTGGAGAGTTTCGTCTACAGCACCACTCGAGGCTCCACACAACCACCTATCATTACCTCCCCTGCCACACCCACTACTACGAGTACAGCACCTACTAGTCGGCAGAGCAAGAGAATGACACCACCATCGTCCACCTACGTCAAGCCCTTAGTGGCATGGACGACATGCACGCCAACCAGGTGCGTGCAGCCCACGACAAGGAGGATGACAACCACATGAAGATCATTGAGCTGAAGGACAAGGTTGACTGCCTGACGAAGGACGTCGTCCAGCTCAAGGGGCAGCCACCACCATGTGGAGCTAGGATCCGCCTGAAGTCCAAGAAGAGGACGCGCCCTCCAGTACGTGTCCAGCTGGCTCCCAGGAACAAGCCACCTGCATTAGACGCGCCGCCACAGGGCCAACAGACGGCAGCTGATCCTCCGCTCTAGATCGCACCAGCACCAGCACCAGCACCAGTGGGCAGCACAGTCAGTGTGCCATCTGGCGACAGTGGTTCTCAGGGTGACACCAGCATCCACGGGGCTTCACCACAATTGAAGACAGCAACTCTTTGAGTGGATCCCGCACCCACAGCAAGTCGAGCTGCCAGCTGCGCAGCAATGGAGAGTTCATGACTGGTTCTAGGAGCCACTCCGACGAGGAGCTGGGAGACGAGTACGAGTCCTACTATGACTTTGATGACCGCAAGAGCCGCTCTGAGCACTAAGGACGCTGCCCCTAGTTTTACCGCTTTTCTTAGTTTGCTTGGATGTTAGTTTCTGTGCTTAGGGTGTTTGTTTGGGGTCTGGTCGGTGGACCATACCAATTGGCTTGTGGTATGGCTGCCTTAATTAGGAGTTGAACTGTTATTTTCAGTTGTTTTTAATCATGCTGATCAGATAATTTAATTTAGCAACTTTAATGTAATCCTTTGTTCTGAGCTATCTGTTTTCCTCCTTTTCTCCTTTTTCCCGTCATCCTTCAAATGGTGAACACCAGGACCAGCGCACGTGCTGCAAACGATGCTAGTGAGACCAACCCACAGGGTAGAGCTCTAGTTGTCAACGGGATGACAAATTACATGCCACCCCTTTGCCAGAAAACCCAACGCTGGCATAAGTCCTGGCCATCTAGAATCAGATGTTGGCAATTGTGACACATCAGATGCAACACAACAACCAACAGCAGCAGGCACACATACTAGTTGCTCCCCAGCAGTCCAAGCTGCTAGAATTTGTATGGATCAGGCCGCCTACAGCCCCTAGTTTTGACACCAAAAACCTCATGTGTACACAGTACCAAATCCCTGGATCAGTAGTTTGGTACACACATAACATAACTAATATCACAACACCTGTATCAATTAACAGTCTTACAATACTTAATATTACAAGGGTTACCTAAGTAGGTCCTACATAGACCAAGCATGGTCATTTACATTATCAAACACCAAAAGATATAGATGAGGTAGCGGAAGCGAAGCTGCGGCGGTCCACCTATACTCCATAGGCATCGATTGGAGTACCAAGGTCCCTACTATGTCTCCTTCGGCTCCTCCTCTGCGGGAAAGTATGCGTAGGGGTCACTCTCGGCTTCTACCTCTAAAAAGGGGAATAATCAACGGTGAGTACAAACGTACTCGCAAGCCACCACTACAAGATGCAATAGTGCACACATAATTTCAATGATGGCTTGGTTTATTTGCAGAAAGCAACTTTTCACAAAGCAGTTCATAAACCTATGACCTAGCAGTTTTAACTGAAAAAAGACATTATGTTCAAGTTGTTATCAGGCAACGAGAGATACATCCACCTCCCCAAGCTTCCCTTGGTTCGGTATATCCTCACATTCAATTTACCACAAATCTACCCATATCGACCTTCCCGCCTTCCAGGATGGTCCACATACTCATTTCCCAAACCTAATCTAAGCAAGTTTGAAACGTCAGAGGCTAGTCAAGAGTAGTATAAGTCCCGGTGCTCCTTTAACCGCGAGCACGGCTATTCAAATAGATTAATTTACTCACACTGCAGTGGATGTACGCTTTACCCACAATCCACGATGCGCCCAACACATAAGACTTGTTATGGCCCGGTTTTTCAGATTCTTTACAGGATGAGGTACCCGCCCCATGGACGGCCCTCATGCACCCCCTAGCCCTACATCCGCCCGCGCCAGTGGTGTGAGGAGTCCTGGGCCCGAGGTTTGGATAACCCAACACACACCCCTCCCACATGCACACAAAAAAAACAATAACTCCTCTGCAACCACAGCATACCACACGCCAAAATAGACCGATGACTAGGGTACTGTCCCGCTCAATTCACTTAATCCACTAGGTCTATCCCCACTCGAGAATTGCAGTAATACTCAGTTCGTTTCCTGTATAGCTTCTTGATTCGGTCCTTAACTGACCAGGATCGGCACTAGCCATTTCATAGAACCACCCAATTCAAACTGTGTTGCCCCAGTCGAAATCCGTTTTTTTATTAAGTTTTTAGTTTTCGCAAAAAGGTTTTATGTGTGAAATGCGGAGTGGCGCTCATGTCTCCACCCGCTTATCGACAACCACTCAACCCTAAGCAATGTCATTATATGACTAAGGACTGAATAAAATACGGCAATCAAGGTGCAGGTAAATCAATAACAAGGAGTGGCTCAAGCAATTGGGTACGCGAATTTAAATATAGCATGCATTTTATTTGCAATCAAATCATTTCGCAATATAGGATCAACATGATCATGGAGGAGGGCATAGTGACTTGCCTGGCTCTACCGATGGCTCCTCCTTGTCGGCAACAAGTTCGTCCTCACACACATAACATGTCCAACGAACGACTAATTAGCCTATATTACTAACGTCGAATTAATTAAACCATAAATACCAAAAAATTGATAAAAATCCCAAACCAGTGTCATTAGATAGATTTTGATTTTAGATGACTTATGGAAGTGGAATGGAGTCAAATGAAGCTACAGTTTGCAAGATATGAAAATTTGAAGTTTAAATAAATTTCTAGAAATATAGAAACGATTTAAATCCTCTGGAAAAGAATATTGACAACAGGAGGCCCATGAGCCATAGGCTCATGATGGACCAAGTCCATGGGGAAGAACCGAGGGGCATAGCCCAGTGGGCTCGGGAATGGCCAATGGGCCGAGGAACGGAGGCCCATCTTCCTGAAGGGAAATAGGCTGGGGAAAGGCATGGGCGGTCTGGCCCATGTTGGAGGCCTCGGCTCCAAGGCCCAGAAGGCCATGGGCCAACACAGACGGCCCGTCAACTATGAGACCCGCATGTGAGTGACTCCAACAAAATAAAGGATTTAATTAGATTTTAAGCACGGTGGGGTCCACATGTCAGTGAGCCAAAGGGAAGTGGTCAATGTGGTGGGGCCAACATGGGTCCCACTAGTGGGTTCCACCTTTTTTTTCTCTTTTCTCTTCTTTTCTTTTCTTTTCTCCTCTCTTCTCTTCTCTTCTTTTCTTATCTCTTCGCTTTCTCTCTCTCTCTCTCTCTCTCTCTCTCTCTCTCGCTCACTTCTTTGCCGTGGACGGGGCTGGCACGGGGGCATGGAACAGCGAGCTACCACGGCCGCCGTTGGGCGGCAGTGGACTCCAGTGGACAAAGGCAGTGAGGGGAGGAGGCCTTGCGGCACTGGAGTCCCGTGGCGAAAAAGAGGCACGCCCCCACGGGGTAAGAATTGTAAAATCATTGTCATGATTAATATTTTGTGATGAACAATTGGCTTTGCAAATGATTTATTTAATAAGAGATTGGTTTGAAAATAACTGTGAATATTGGTGTGAGTGTGTGTGACTAACGTGAGTCAAGTTGGGAAGAACTTGTGCTCAGATATGGTTTCTTTGTTTTTGCATGTGTAGGTGAGTCTTAAGGCCTCGGAAGTATTGTCGGTGATGGATCGGGAGTCAACTTGGGAGAAGTTGATGTCCGGATGATTGGGAGATTACGCGGGATACTAAAAGCTAGAGATCAATACACGTGGAATTAAAGATTCCATATGGCATACAAGAGGAATTGTGTGCGTATGGAAAGAGGAGTCGAGTCCTACTCAGATTAGGAGTGGAGTCCTAGTAGGACTAGGAGTCGAGTCATACTTGGACTAGGAGTTGAGTCCAAGTTGACTATAGAAAGGACAATTTGATTTGGTAAATTGTAAATAGATTTGGTAATTGAGGGTTTGAGTCCTAGTGGAACTAGAAGTCCTACTCCTACGTTGTGTAGAAGGTTTTAGGTATAAATAGATGAGGGGTTGAGACCCTAGAGCATAACTTTTGGAAGAGAGAAAAGCTAGGGTTTAGTTTTGAGAGAGAGGAGTGTTTTGTATGCACTTTGTAAACACATCTTGATGCAATAAAGTTGATCTACTTTGAATAGCTCCTTCGGTGTGTATTCTTCTGAATTCCGATGGTTCATCCGACAAAAGCGCCGCGGCGAGGCGATGGTTCTACCGGTGGACATATGGAAGTTTGACCGGTGCACTCCATCTAGGTTTGAGGGTTTCTTTTATTCCGCAAAAGATTTTGGTTTTTGGTGTTCCTACCATTCACCCCCCCCCCTCTGATAGGCTTGGTTCTTGTGTTCGATCCTACAAGAATAAGGCGGAGGTGGCACGTCGGCTTTTATCGCCGGGGTGCGATGGGAGGAAAGCGAGCTCGCTGGCTTGCTTCGAGGGAAAGGCTGGCGGCATGGTCGCTGCCCTCTAGAGCTGTTGCACCAAGGCGAAGCAGGTGTGGCCAAGCGAGGTGGCGAGTAAGGAGTGGCTGGATGGTGTCGACGCGAGGCCGGGACAAGTGGGATTTGTAGGCATAGAGACGTCCTCCACTGATGCGGGCCCCACGCAGTGTACTTGGTGGCACGGAAGTTGTTGCCGAGGGCCCATAGGGTTGGCAGGGTGGCAGAGCGGAGGGAGAGGGGCGCGTCCTCTGTTTGTCGTGGCGCGGCGTGATGCGTGGACGAGCTCGGCGTATGGGCCGGTGTGTTGGCACGAAGCACGGGAGCGGAGCGGTTGCTGGTTCGGGCGTACGATGCGCGTATAGGAGCGAGACGGGCGTGGGACGTGGCGCAGAGGAGAGGCACTGCAGCATGGTGCTCCTTGTGGGCATTTGCATGAGCACCTCGTGTGCAAGGCGGGTGGCTGGCGCAGCATCCTGTCTAGCTAGCTTGGCTGGCCGAGCTAGGCTAGCTGGGCCAGCTAGGTGGGCTGAGGAAAGGAGGAAGAAAGGGGAAGGGGTAGTCGGCTGGGCCGACGTTGGTGTGGGCCGTGTTTGCTGTGGCCTAGAAGGGGGAGAAGATGGGAGGAGGCAATGGGCTGGTTGGGAAGGGAAGGAGGAGGTAGCTAGGCTGAGGAAGAGAGGGATAGGGGAGTGGGTTGGGGCTCAAAAGGAAGAAAGAGGCCCAGATTATACAGTAGCATTTATTATTTCTTTTTGAGATTGATTTGTACTAACAAAAGGACTGTTTAAATGGACATTTTTTAATCCAAAATTGATGTTTGGATGTGCGATGATCTGTTTTGAATCTCCGGGAAGAATTTACTTGCAATAGTTATATATATATTTTAGAAAGAATTTGTATTTGAACAAACTTGAAAAAGGGGAGGAGGGAACAGGAAAGAAGGGCCGAAAGGAGGATGGAGAGAGGAGCATGCTGGGCTGGCCTAGTGGGGGACGGGTTAGGGATTTGGGCTAGCAGGGATTGCTGTTAGAGTTAGTTTTAGGCCCACTAGGGGTAGACTTTGGAAATAGATTTATTTTTTGTGGAAAAATATTCCATAAGAATGTTAATTCACAATCATGGCTTTTATATTATTTTGATTTGAGTTTAAAAGAAAAATGATTTCTCTGGAAACATCACTCGAGTTAATTTGTTGGAAATTTTGGCACCGGTATAAAGTAAAAATTAAAATAAAAGAAGAAGCAACTTTAACCCCAACATAAATGCAATTTCAAAAAAGATTTTTGATGGTTCCAAATTTTAGTTTCTGGATTTTAGATTCAAATTTTCAGGGTGTTACAACCACCAACCCCATGGACGCTAACAACTAGCTGTTGGCCATTGAAAAGAAGCTCAACCTACTCCAAGGCACAGATCAAGAGAAGGTTGCTTTCACCACACACTAGCTCCAAGGCCCCGCCTCTACATGGTGGGACAACTTCCTTGTGACCCACACTGCAGGGACAAAGGTCACCTGGGCAGAATTCTGCCACAAGTTCTGGAAGTCCCAAATTCCAGCTGGCATCATGGCCCAGAAGAAGAGGGAGTTCCGTGCACTAGTGCAAGGGAACAAGATTGGGATAGAGTACCTTCATGACTTCAACAAACTGGCATGCTATGCACCAGAGGATGCCCGCACTGATGCGGAGAGGCAGGAGAAATTCTTGGAGGGTCTAGACAATGAACTGACCAACCAAATCCTCTCCAACGATTACCCAGACATCAAAAAGCTAGTGGACAAGGCGATCCACCAAGAAGATCAGTGCAAAAAGAAGGATCACAGGAGAAAGGCGGCCCAATTCAGAGCCAACAGGGGCCACATCAGAGGCCAAGGATGATGCTAGGGGTGGACCTTCCACCACGATTGTCCGCCAGCAGCGCCCGATTCACCCCAGGCACTTTGGTGGCAGCAACAGCAACAGTGGTCACCACAACCGCCACTAGCTCCGCGCTTGCCAATGGTGCCAACTCAGCAGGGACAACCCAAGAAGGACAATGGGAAAAGACCCTCGTTTGCTTCAACTGCAACAAGTTGGGCCACTTCACGGATAAATGCTCAAAGCCAAGGCGCATTGGTCCTAGGACCGCAGCTGCACAGAATCCCAACAACAACAACCTAATCAAGGGGTGTGTCAACCACATCTCTACAGAGGAGGCACAAGCAGCACCAAAGGTGGTACTAGGTACGTTTCTCATGAACTCAACTCCTGCAACAATACTTTTTGATTCTGATTCTTTCATATCAAAGAAATTTATAGGAACACATGAGATAAGAGTAGTAGAACTTAAGATCCCCATGTGGGTTTACACCCCTGGAAACCGCATGACCACAGCTCACTATAGCCCCTTAGTGAACATAGAAATCCAAGGGTCGCCTTTTCTAGCCATTCTCATCCTTCTAGAATCCAAAGACCTAGATGTCATCCTGGGAACAGTTTGGTTGACTCGGCAAAAAGGGGTGATCAACTGTGCAGACTGCACTGTCACTGTGACTAATGAGATGGGAGAAGTTGTTACCTTCCAGTCGCTAGTGCCACAGAGTCAGGGAACCAGTCTGAATCAAGCCACAACTGAGGAATAGCCTGAAACTAAGAAGAAACCTGCTAGAGAGGTGGAGGATATTCCGATAGTAAGGGAATATCTGGATGTCTTTCCTACTGATCTACCAGGAATGCCACCAAAACGAGAAATTGAGTTCAGGATTGACTTGTGCCAGGGACAACCCCAATATACAAGAGGCCATACAGAATGGCACCGAACGACATAGCAGAAGTCAAGAAGCATTTCGACAATCTATTACATAAGGGGTACATCTGACCGAGCACGTCACCTTGGGATGCACCGGTCATTTTTGTGGAGAAGAAAGACCGAACCAAAAGGATGTGTGTGGATTACCGTGCACTAAATGATGTTATAATCAAGAACAAGTATCCACTACCCAGAATTGATGATCTCTTTGATCAGTAGGAAGTGACCACCATTTTCTCCAAGATAAACCTGCGATTAGGCTACCATCAGTTGAGAATTCGGGAAGAGGATATTCCAAAGTTAGCATTCACCACTTGGTACAGAATATATGAGTGCATAGTTATGTCCTTTGGACTCACCAACACACCAGCCTTCTTCATGAATCTAATGAACAAGATGTTTATGAAATTCTTGGACAAGTTTGTCGTGGTTTTCATTGACGACATTCTCATATATTCAAAGATAGCGGAGGAACATGAACAACACCCCTGGCTAGTGCTTGAAAAGTTGAGAGAGCACCAGCTACATGCTAAATTCAGCAAGCGTGATTCTAGTTGAAAGAAGTGCAATTACTCGGACACGTCATCAATGAACAAAGAGTTGTCGTAGACCTGACCAATGTGGAGTTAGTTACCAACTGGAAGCCACCCAAGACAGTGACTCAAATTCGGAGTTTTCTTGGACTTGCGGACCATTACCGCCGGTTCATTGAGAACTTCTTGAAGACTGCATGATCCATGACGCAATTGTTGAAAATATAAGCACATGTAGATTTAATTTATTCCATAAATAAATCATGACATTAATAGTATAAATAAATAGAATCATGTAATCTGATCTAAACATGTATATGACAGCAATTAACATGAATAGATCAAACACAGGAGACATAGTGTACGCGTACCTACAACCCTGTTGTGAGGGCTGTTGTGGAGCAGAAGCGGGTGCACCCTATTCTGGAGCAGGCACGGGCGCAGCACGTACCACACGAACGACGCGTGGCACCGGGTGATGATGACAACGCGCAGCGCCCGAATGTGAAGAAAGACGAGCCGTGATGGGCGCATAGCAAGCAGTTGCGCGTAGCGCTTCCCAAAAACCTTATTCACCCTCTCCCAGTGCAGGACGTCGAAGGAGAGGGTTCCGAAGACCTACTCTCCCAATCCGCCGGTGCACGCCGACGATCGGGACGGAGTAGACGACGAACGACGGCTCAGAACAGAAGAGATGGCAAACCCTAGACTGTTTTCGCATATATTGCGCGGAGATAGCAGCTCGGTATTTATAGAAATATTAGGACGTGTGATCAGGACACCCGCACGATCTCTATCTCGTAACTGAATATCCTATCCGGACTCTAATTTGCAACAAACGCGCGCCTCGCTAGGCGAGGCGAGCGAGCGCGCGCGTGTGTTCCTCTAGTTCTCTCTACTATGCATATCTCAAGTGCTAGGAGAGAGCTCACCCTTATAAGGAGGTCTCCCTCTCCTAGAATTAGCAAGGTGGTACTAAACTTCCCAAGCCACTCCCCATGAGGTGGGCTTTTGAGATTTTTCTAGGAATTATTCTCCACATGGGCCTTAGCCCATTTAGCAATTCCAACAATCCCCCACCAAATCTCAAAGTCCCAACGAGATTTGCCATTCTCCAAAGTACTGTTTATATACCAGCGTTTCGATGGAGACCGGTTAAGGTTGAACATCCATCTAGAACTCCAAGCTACACTTACTCACAACTTGAACAATGGACTACGTCTTGAATTGCAAGTTTTGTGTAAGCAAGTTTCACTCAATGCCTTGACTGATACTGGGCCGTCAGTAGCCTACCCCTCGGTTGGAGCTTATAAGTCATACTCCTTGGTCTTTCATGAGCTTCCTAGGATATTCATCCAAAATCTCCATAGACCGCGACCAACGATCGAGCTCATATAGATGTGTTCTTTCAAGAATGCTCTGTAGAACAGCATCTTCGCTATTTAAAGCCAACAAAACACATTAAGGCAAAGGCCAACCTGCCTTACAGTGTGTGAGAGTATATGCATCTTCAATTAGAGACAGTTAAAGGTACTCTCCTCCCGTTAACTAATGGCTTGTTCTTCCCAGGTCCTAATTCACGGGATCGCCGATCACATAGGTTGGGTTACCACCATAGTGTAACTCACATGGGTCTCATTCCCATCTCCCTCGATGCATTATCTATCACATTTCGTGATAGTCCCTTCGTAAAGGGATTTGCTAGGTTGCTAGCTGTTTGGACATAATCCAAACTTATAATTCCGGAGTTTCTCAATTTCCTGACAAACTTTAATCGTCTCTTCACATGCCTAGACGATTTCATGTTATCCTTAGAACTATTCACTTTAGCAATGACAATTTGATTGTCACAGTTCATAAGAATAGACGGCACTGGTTTTTCAACCACAGGCAAATCCATTAATAGATCACGCAGCCATTCTGCCTCAACAGTAGCAGTATCTAATGCCGTAAGCTCTGCTTCCATGGTTGATCTTGTCAAAATGGTCTGTTTGCACGACGTCCATGAAACAACACCACCACCTAGAGTAAAAACATATCCACTAGTGGCTTTGATCTCATCAATATCAAAGATCCAATTGGAATCACTATATCTCTCCAATACCGACGGGTACCCAGTATAGTGAAGTCCAAGATTCATAGTACCTCTCAGATAGCGCATAACTCGCTCAAGCGCGCGCCAATGATCATCTCCCGGATTAGAGGTAAACCGGCTCAATTTGCTCACAGCAAAGGAGATGTTTGGCCTAGTTGCACTAGCTAGATACATAAGTGAGCCAATTATCTAGGAGTACTCCAGCTGATTCCTAATAATTCTTCTGTTTTTGCGAAGCAAAAGACCAGGATCATAAGGAGTTGGAGAAGTCTTGCTATCAATATAGCCAAAGCGGCTCAAGACCTTTTCCACATAATGAGATTGCAGAAGTGTAATCCCATCATCACCTCTGATTAGCTTAATGTTTAAGATAACATCAGTTACTCCCAGATCTTTTATATCAAAGTTTTGAGACAAGAATGATTTAACCTCATTGATCACCTCAAGGTTTGTCCCAAAGATTAATATATCATCAACATATAAGCACAGAATAACTCTCTCACCCCACCATAGCGATAGTATACACACTTATCTGCCTCGTTGACTGCATAGCCCGCAGAAGTTAGTGTTCTATCAAATTTCTCATACCACTGCTTAGGAGCTTGTTTCAGACCATACAAAGATTTTAACAACTTTAGCACCTTGCCTTCTTGACCTTGTACTACAAATCCATCAGGCTGCTCCATATAAATTTCCTCATCTAGCCCTCCATTAAGAAAAGTTGTCTTAACGTCCATCTAATGAACGAGAAGACCATGTGAGGCAGCCAAGGAGAGAAGTACACGAATTATGGTCAATCTAGCAACAGGTGAGTAAGTATCAAAGAAATCTTCGCCTTCTTTCTGAATATAGCCCTTGGCCACAAGCCGAGCCTTGTACTTTTCAATAGTACCGTCAGGCCTTAGCTTCTTCTTGAACACCCACTTGCAACCTATGGGTTTGCACCCATAGGGTCGCTCTGTCACCTCCCAAGTCTCGTTAGCGATAATGGAGTCCATTTCGCTACGAACAACCTTCTTCCAGTAGTCAGCATCTGGGGATGCATAAGCTTCTGAAATTGACTTGGGAGTATCATCCACAAGATATACAGTGAAGTCGTCACCAAAGGACTTAGCTATCCTTTGTCTCTTGCTCCATCTAGGAGCTTCACTATCATCCTCCTTAGTGAGATGTTCAAGTGCATGTTCAGTTTGTTCTGGTGGTGTGATTAACTTGGGAATTGAATTAGAAGATTGACTCGAAGTGCTATGTGTATCCTTCATTGGGAAAGTTTCCTCAAAAAACGTAGCATCACGAGACTCTAAAATTATACCTGTATTCATGTCAGGTACCTCAGATTTAACTATTAAAAATCTATAAGCAATGCTACGATGAGCATATCCCAGAAAGACACAATCCATAGTCTTAGGTCCTAGCTTGCATTTTTTTGTTATTGGTATATTGACTTTCGCCAAGCACCCCCATGTACGCAAGTAAGAAAGTGATGATTTTCTCCCAATCCATATCTCGTATGGTGTTTTATCCATATTTCTGTTAGGAATTCTATTTAATACATGATTCGAGGTCAACAAAGCCTCCCCCCACCATGCCTTAGGTAATCCCGCAGTGTCTAACATGGCATTCACCAAGTCAATCAGTGTACGGTTCTTCCTTTCGGCAATCCCATTAGATTCGGGAGAATAGAAAGGCGTTCGCTCATGTATAATGCCATGTTCCTCATAGAATAAATCAAAAACATTAGAGAAAAACTCTCCACCACGATCTGACCTTAGTCTTTTTATCTTTCTACCAAGTTGGTTTTCAACTTCTGCCTTATAAATTTTAAAATAGTCTAGGGCCTCATCCTTTGTTTGTAATAAATACACATAACAGAATCTAGTTGCATCATCAATCAAAGTCATGAAATATCGTTTTCCACTCTTCGTCAACACATTCATTTCACAAAGATCTGAATGTAGGAGTTCTAATGGTGCCAAGTTTTTCTCCTCGGCAGCCTTGTGAGGCTTGCGAGGTTGTTTTGATTGCACACAACTATGGCACTTAGAACCTTTGACAATGGAAAAATTTGGAATTAAATTCAAACTGGAAAGCCGAGACATCAAACCAAAATTAACATGACATAAACGTGAATGCCAGATACTGGCCTCATTATCCACACTGCCATAAATATGGTTCACAGACTTATTGCAGAAATCAGGAAGGGAAAAACGGAACAAGCCTCCGCACTCATAGCCTTTACCAATAAAATATCCATGTTTAGACACAACTATTTTATTAGACTCAAATACCAACTTAAACCCGTCTCTACATAGACGGGAACCACTAACGAGATTCTTGTCGATAGTGGGGACATGCTGCACGTTCTTCAGCTGCACGATCTTTCCCGAAATAAACTTCAGATCTACCGTGCCAACACCATGAACAGAAGCATGCGACCCGTTCCCCATTAGGACGGAGGAATCCCGGCTGACCTGATAAGAGGAAAACAAAGATATATCAGCACAAACATGAACATTGGCCCCCGTATCAACCCACCAATTAGTAGACTGATTAACTGAGAGAACAGTAGGTGAATTACCATACCCGGTTCCATCTCCAGTATTGCCAATGGTCACATTGACAGACTTAGAAGTCTGTCCTGCAGGTGTCTTCATGCCCTTACGTTGTGGACACTTCCTGGCGAGATGACAAGGCAAGCCACATACAAAGCAAGTTCTGGCATCTTCCTCCTTGTTGTTGTTCCTCCTTTTCTTGAAGTTGGTGTTTTGTTGGGCTCTGACAAATTTCCCTTTATTGTTCTTGTTAGCAGTCTTTTACACCACATTGGCACTAGACTACCCACCATCACCTTTTGACACAGCGTCCTTAGCCCGAGCTTTCTCCTCAACGTTAAGAGACTCAACGGAGTACTCCTGTCTCTTGTGTTTGAGTGCAGTACCAAAACTCCTCCATGAAGAAGGTAGTTTTGCAATAATGCATGCAGCCACAAATTTATCGGGAAGGACACACTTAAGGAGTTCGAGTTCCTTAGCAATGGTTTGTAGTTCATGAGCCTGTTCGACCACAGAACGGTTGTCAACCATGCTGAAATCGTGAAATTGCTCCATGACGTACAAATCGTTGCTAGCATCAGTAGCACCGAATTTGGTATGCAGTGCATCCCATAACTCCTTAGCGTCGGTCATATGCATGTACACCTCGACTAGACGATCACCAAGAATGCTAAGAATGCATCCCACAAAGAGAGTAGTGGCTTCCTCAAATTCTTTCTGTTGTTCAGCAGAGAGAACTCCTTCAAATTTGCCAGTACTCATCCAAAAGCACTTTATAGCTGTCAGCCACAGAGTGACTCTAATCTGCCATCTCTTAAAGTGCACGCTAGTAAATTTATCCGGCCTCAGTGCATCGGCAAAACTAGCCATCGTAAAACTATAGTGCCTATAATAAGATTTTTGGATTGTTGAAAATATAAGCACATGTAGATTTAATTTATTCCATAAATAAATCATGACATTAATAGTATACATAAATAGAATCATGTAATCTGATCTAAATATGAATATGACAGCAATTAACATGAATAGATCAAACACAGGAGACATAGTGTACGCGTACCTACAGCCCTGTTGTGAGGGCTGTTGTGGAGCAGACACGGGCGAACCCTGTTCTGGAGCAAGCACGGGCGCAACACGTACCACACGAACAACGCACGGCACCGGGTGATGACGACGATGCGCAGCGCCCGAACGCGAAGGAAGACGAGCCGTGATGGGCGCACAGCGAGCAGTCGCGCGTAGCGCTTCCCAAAAACCTTATTCGCCCTCTCCCAGTGCAACACGTCGAAGGCGAGGGTTTCGGAGACCTGCTCTCCCAATCCGCCGGTGCACGCCGACGATCGGGACGGAGTAGACGACGAACAATGGCTCAGAACAGAAGAGATGGCAAACCCTAGACTGTTTTCACATATATTGCGCGGAGACAGCAGCTCGGTATTTATAGAAATATTAGGACGTGTGATCAGGACGCCCGCACGATCTCTATCTCGTAATCGAACCGGATAGGCTGCGCGTATCCTATCCGGACTCTAATTTGCAGCAAAACAAGAACTGCAAAAAGAAGCTGCATCTGCGCAAGCATGAAAGCCAATTTTGGCGGACCATTCACGCGCATGTCGCGTATGCGCGCCTGGCCTAGCCTGGCGTGGCGAGGCGAGGCGAGCGAGCACGCGCATGTGTTCCTCTAGTTCTCTCCACTATGCATGTCTCAAGTTGCTAGGAGAGACCTCAGCCTTATAAGGAGGTCTCCCTCTCCTAGAACTAGCAAGGTGGTACTAAACTTCCCATGCCACTCCCCATGAGGTGGGCTTTTGAGATTTTTCTAGGAATTATTCTCCACATGGGCCTTAGCCCATTTAGCAATTCCAACAGCAATTGTTGAAGAAGGATGAAAATTTTGTTTGGACAACCGAGTGCAACAAAAGTTTTGAGGAACTCAAAAGGAGGTTAGCGTCTGCGTCGTTGTTAATCTTTCCAGACCCAAAGAATGATTTCTAGGTGTATTGTGACGCATCCTGCTAAGGACTCGGATATGTGCTAACACAAGAAGGCACGGTCATTGCTTATGCATCCTGCCAGTTGTGTCCTCATGAAGGCAACTACCCAACACATGATCTAGAATTAGTAGCAATGGTACATGCCTTGAAAATTTTGCGGCATTACCTCATCAGTAACTGTGGTGAAATATACACAGACCACAAAAGTCTGAAGTTCATTTTCACTCAGCTTGATCTGAACCTCCATCAAAGAAGATGGCTGGAACTGATTAAAGGCTATAATGTAGGAATACACTATTACCCTGGCAAGGCCAATGTGGTAGCGGATGCTTTGAGCAGGAAGAGTTACGGCAACACTACTCGGGCAGAAACGATGTGCAATGAAATCCAACAAGATTTGGAACGTCTGAATTTGGGCATTGTCACGTCTGTTTTTATGGCAGCCTTAGAGGCTCAACCCCTACTTTTTGAGCAGGTTCGCGAAGCACAAGCAAACGATCCAGAAATTAAAGAATTCAAAAAGAACATGAGGGTCAGAAAGGCCCAAGGTTTTACCCAAGACAAACAAGGAATCATCTGGATGGGAGATAGGTTATGTGTTCCTGAAAATAAAGAACTGAATGACCTTATACTCCGGGAAGCTCATGAGACGCAATACTCGATCCATCTCGGCAGTACCAAAATGTATCAAGATCTCAGGACAAAATTTTGGTGGGCCAATATAAGAAGGGAAATAGCAGAATTCGTGGCACTCTGTGATGTATGTCAACGTGTGAAGGTAGAACACCAAAGGCCAGCAAGACTGCTACAATCGCTTAAAGTTCCAGAATGGAAATGGGAAGAAATCGGGATGGACTTCATCACTAGTTTGCCCCAAACCTCATTGGGGAATGATTCGATTTGGGTGATTTATGATCGACTCAACAAGGTCGATCACTTCATCCCCATACAGACCACTTATTCGGGCAAGAGATTGGCAAAACTTTACATGGCTCGTATAATGTGTTTACACAGAGCACCCAAAAAAATTGTGTCTAACCATGGGAGCTAGTTCACTTCAAAATTCTAGCAGAAGCTACAGGCAGAATTGGGCACCCATCTAAACATCAACATAGCTTATCATCCTCCAACAGATGGGCAGACAGAAAGAGTCAACCAGATACTGAAAGACATGTTAAGAGCATGTGCCCTTGATTTTGGTGGAACCTGGGGTAAGAGTTTACTGTATGCAGAATTCTCTTACAACAAACAGTTACCAGGCCAACTTACAAATGGCACCATTCGAGGCACTGTATGATAGGAAATGCCACACTCCTCTCTTCTGGGACCAGAATGGAGAATGTTAGGTACTCGGGTCAGATGCTCTCAAAGAAACTAAGGAAAAAGTAGCTATCATTCGAGAAAGGTTGAAAATAGCTCAGCCTCGACAGAAGAGTTATGCTGATCACCGCCTAAGGGATCAAAGTTTTGAAGAAGGGGACTATGTGTACCTTCATGTCACCCCACACCGAAGTGTACACTGGTTCTAGAAAAAAGGAAAACTAGCACCTCGTTTTGTGGGGCCGTACCGAATATTGTCCCGTAGAGATGAAGTTGCTTATCAGTTGGAACTCCCATCGACAATGGCAGGCATTCATGATGTGTTCCACGTCTCCCAGCTGAAGAAATGCTTGAGGGTACCCGCTGAGCAAGCCGATCATGAACATATCAAAATTCAGGAAGATCTTACCTATGTGGAGCGACCCATCCATATCCTGGAGGTCAGTGAGAGAAACACCAGAAGTAGGGTGATCAAATTCTGTCAGGTTCAGTGGTGTCATTCCCGGAAAATACCCAAGATACTTTCCATGCATAAGTGTATAATTCCTCATCCCAGGAGGTGAGGAACACAAAGAGTTGGTAAAATAACAGAGTTTACAATAGTGGAAGCGTAAATGAGTACTTTATTACATGGGCGACCAAAGGCCCAACACTTCAAAGAAAAATAGAAAAAATGACTAAACAACCGCGGGGAGGGAGATCAGCGCCGGCAGTGATAAGGGCTCCGGCCATTGAAGACAATGGCAAAAACCGACAATTTAATGCTTGATTCAATGCGGAGTAAAAAGGAGAATTGAAGAGGGAGGAGTGCGCAACATTTCCCCCCAATCTATTTAGGGAAACAGCTAAAGCAGGTAGGGAATTGGGGCATGGGGCTAGGGCTCGCCGGCCGGGTGAGAGAGAGGGAGGAGCCGGAGGTAGGGATGATGGGTGGGGTCCACCCGCCAGCGAGTGGGGTAGCGGGGTGGCGCTGGGCTGGGTGGCCGCAAGGAGGCCGGGGGGAGCGGGGCATGGGCAGGCCGAGCGACAGGCGGGAGCAGGCCGGGAAACGGGCCAGAGTTCGAGCCGGGCCGAAGGCTGAGCCTGGTAGGCCGAGCGTGGCGAGGAGAGAGAGAGGGAGAGGGGGGGAACGAACCAAGTCAGGAGAGGGAAAATGGCGCCTGGCCCAAGGGGAGGGAGGGTTTGTTTTTAATTAATGGAATTATAAATATAATGACAAAGGTTTTTGTGATTTTAAAATTAGTTAGGATGCTCTGAAAACTCTAGTAAAATTTATTTAAGCATTTTGAGGAATGAGGAATTTAATAAAAAAAATCCCACAAACCAAAATGAGTTTCATCTAGGTGATTTTTAATGGTTGTAGGCTCATTTCAATTTTTTAAAATTTCTAAAAATGCATTAAAAAGGTAATTTAAGCTTAGGGTGATTTTGCGGTGCGACAAGTGGACCACCATTTAGAGGACGACGAGAGGTTGAATTGAAGTCCACCCATCTGCACCTCTTGGCCAGCACCTCTGAATCTCAAGGACGAGATTGTGTTTAAAGGGGGTAGGTTTGTCACACTCTGAGTTTTTCCCCTTCCTAGAAGCCTAAAATCAATAAAGAAATTGTTGAAAGAATTTATTTTATAAGGCTAGAGGAAAGATATAAATAAAAATATTAAATAATAACTTATCATGACTGGGAATATTTTTCTTGTATTCCCCTTGCCCTGATACACTTATTGAATTTTTATGGAATTTTCAAAGCACATGAAGTATTTTAAATAAATCGAAAAGCTTTATCAGAATTAAAATCCAATTGAAATCCAGGAGAAATCCCTTTCTTTTTTCCTTTCTTTTTCCAGTGGACCACCCTCGGCCTACTTCCCCCCCCCACCCATGCCTTCGTTGGCCTGCTTTCGCCCGCGCCCGCGCCGGCCTATCTTTCCCTCCCTACGCGTGCTCGGCCCACACCGGCTCGTGCGCCGTGTCACCCGTCTCGCTCCTCTCCCACTGACATGTGGGGCCGGAGGAGACCGAGCTTCAACCTCTGTCAACTGTTTCTTCAACCTCTGGCCAAATCGGCCAGAGGAGACCGAGCTTGCACTGTCGATCTTTTCCCACCCGTTGCCACGCATTCCTATCCACCCTCCATTCAAACCCGTACGGACTGCGCACCCATGTCCGCACGCCTGTTCCTCCACTCAACAGCGGAAATCGTGCGTGGACGCACCCACGTCGCCGTCCCACTGACCTTGCTCTCTCTCGGTGGAATTGGACCACCTCGGCTATGGTTTCTCCCTACTGAGCCCATATAATACATCCCCACACCCCTCGGAGCATTTCTCCTCACTCACCCATGCTCGCCGCACTCCCTAGCACGCCCAGCACCCAAAATACATAACACCACCATCATTAGCCGCCTTTAACCGCTTGCCGTCACCGCTCCCAGTGGCGCCAGCCATGTGCATCTATGCCACCGTCTTCGCCGCGTTCAAGAGAACCCCATCCACCTGTCCACCGCCCTGTTCCGCCACCGGAGCTTCCGTTCACCGAGCGAGGTGAGCTCCGCCGCCACCAAAGCCCTCCGTCCGACTTTTTCCGCCGTTCTAATCGGCCATTCTTCCCTTCGGACCCTTCCCTGTGTTCACAAGGTCCACAGCCCCTTCGGCCACCGCCTTTTCCCCGTCGATCGCCACCAGAGCTTGCCGTCGCCGTCGGACCCAAGTTTCGCCACCGCCATTTCCTCTTCTTTGTTGTCACTCGTCACGTTTTCGTCGCTGCGAGTCCTCGGTGAGCTTCCCTATCGCTTTCCTCGTCTTTTCCGCTGCTCGCCGCACGAGCCGCTACTTGGCTGTCCGATCTACTTCGGTAGATCGGGGCCCTCCTTGTGGAGCCTGTTTCGGGTGCCCGCGTCTCTGCCACATCGATGACGCGTCAGGTTTCGTCCAGCGTGGCTGCCACGCCGGTAGCCACGTGGAACGCTCGCGCCGAACCACGTGTGGACCTTGCGCCCGTGGCCTTGAGTCGCTGACCCATCATACCCACCTGACGATGCCGGCCTCCCCCTCTCAACTAACACTATAAACCAGGTTCAATGTGTAATAAATGATTAAGGGTTTTTCTCTGTATAGCAAAAACATAGTATAACGTCATAAATTCATAACTAATTCATACGAGCTCCAATTGAATCCATTCAAGTTGCATCAAATCTCGCAAAATGCCATGAAGCCATTAAAAATAGTTTTAGCCTCTGTTTCAGTGTTCTTATGTACTATTTTTTATTGTTTATGTGTTGATTGTCCATAGAGACTGATGTTCCCGACTCCCCGGTGTACTATGAGGTTGTCGTAGAAGTCGCAAGTCCAGAGCAAGGCTAGTTGCATCTCTATCTTGAACATATTGTACCCATTTTATGCAAATTATTTGTTTTTCTTAAATAAAGTTGCATGTCTTATTATTTCATATGGATCGAGAATGACCTACGCTTTATACTTATTAGCCCTAGTTTGTCTATCCTGTTCCTTGATAACCTGGGTAATAATTTGACTACAATATGGTTAAGGAATTGCTTACCCATACTTAGACAAACCTAACTCACTTGGGAGACAATTATTCACTGGCATTTATATTCGACTTTGTGTCGAGATGATTGATTCTTTGGTAATGGTTAATTACACAACTAAAATATGATTTAATGGTGGGCTATGGGTGCATGGTTTTGCTGGTCGCACCCATGGCAATTAAGGACCAGTTCAACGAAACCCTTGAAATGAATTTCGTATTTATCACAAGCCAGTGTGGGCAACGGATGGGCTTGTAGTGTAGTTATTCCCTCTCCTAGGCACTGATGGAGAGGATGGGCGTGATAGAGTTGGGTCACCCCAGGTTATGGCATTGATCGGCTTCTGGATCCATCGTGGCGCAAGAGGGTAGCCTCTCCTACACAGTGTGCCCTATTAATAGGTGCAACCTCAACATGGTATGGATGGTTAGGTAGGGGTTGCATGAAAGTTCCTATCACAGCCTCTTCGCGAGGTGCCGTGGTGGCACACCGGCGCACGGGAACGTGCGTGGGGCTATATCTTGTGGGTATAGTTGTACACCTCTAACTAGAGTAAATCTATTCGAATAAGCCGTGCCTGAGGTTAATGGGCGACTGAGATCGGATTCACCGTGATTAGCCTTGCTCCCCTCCCCCTGTTTGAGCTGGAGTTCTACTCGGATGACGACCGTTAGGAGGAGTAGGCTTGTACCGCCGTCAAGCTACCTGTGGATTGGAGCCTCTGCGCGGCCTAGTTTCTTTTATGTTTATCATTTTCCGCAGCATATGTAAGACAATTTATTATGTTTGTAAGATGCACTTTGTATGGCATTGTCTCTGTGTACCCTAGCTATTCCTAGACAGGGGTTTAATACACATTATATTTAGAATTCTGGTTGTGAATTTTGGGCATAACATTTGGTCATTTTGTTTATTTGCTTTAGCTACTAGCATTCTGGAGGAACCGTTCTACGTCAAGGAAGTCGTGAGAGAATAATCCAGAGTAGTAAGGCAAGTCACATGGGTCCAAAATCCCTTGAGTATATTGATCCTATGCTTTAAATTCTCATTTTCATTCAATTATTGCATTTATTTTTGAATGTCATCAAGTTGGTAAACCTATATTCCTTTGGTATGGCCCTTTTGCTATTGATACCCTGACTTTGTCAAAACGGGTTATAATTTGACTAGCCATGATCTTCTTTAATGGTTCAGTTAGATTAATTAGGTTTTGCTTAGCCATACTTAGAAACACTAGTATCATTTTATGTGGGATGGCATATACTTTACTTATAATTTAATTATGGTTAATTATTTGTAGCTCATGACGGCTAGTCGTGGTTGATTAAATAATATTCTAACTAAAACTTGATGAATGGTGGGTTGTGAGCACATGGTTTTGCTGGTCATGCTCATGACAATTAAGAACCCATTTGTGAGTTACTGTTATGAAGCATTTACCGCACTAACCACAAGCCAGAATGGGCAACGGCTTAACTTCTTATATATCATGGTCCGATGTGGAACACTAAACTACGAAGTGGTGGTGATAAGTCCACAGAGGCACTGAGTGAGTCTATACTGGGTATGGAAAGACTCGGATCTTGATAGGTGAACCATGTTAGATTGTTTTATGTGATTTCCCACTTTGCAATACCATGGTGGTATTTCGAGGTATCGGATCATGTGTGGAATCGGGTCTTGTGGATAAATTTATACACTTTTGATCGGAGTAAAACTATTTGAATAGCCATACATGCGGTTATGAGTGAGTCTAACAATATTTTTTTTTATTAGTCTCACACTGCTCATAAATAGTAATAATTTGGAATAATGTGGTTAACATGGAATCTCTAAGTATGGAGAGATGGTTTGGTAATCTCTGGGTATGGAGAGAATGGGTATGTTCAACTGGGAAAGGTTGTACAATATTGATTAATACTGTTTAATTACTTAACTGTTTTATGATTTCTCAAATGCTTATTTAAATGTTGTTTATGCAAAATAACTATTATGCCTATCTTTGATATACCCTATACATACTTGCATTTTGCTGTGTGACTTAGGGAGCATTCTATATACTCACCTTGCTATAACGAGGACTAAGTTGGAGCCTAGTCAAGATGCTTGTGGAGTGGAGCTGCCTACGCTAGATGTTTACTTTTTTCCCACTGCTAGAGTTTATTTTAGTTTGGGATACTTCTATCCACCCCTGTAATACTTGCACTTATTTATTTAATAGATAAGATTGTATACTCTGTTTATCAATAATGTCATTCGTGTACCTCGACTGATTTCTGGACAGGGATTAAATACACATAAACATGTTAGAATTTTGGATGGAAATTCTGGGCGTGACAGATAAGCAACCATCTGATCACTCCCATTGTGCAACATTAAGTTAGGGCCTATTTGGTAGAGCTTCAGATTCTATGATTATGATCTTACGATTCTGATTCTTTCTAAAATCAGAATACTGATCTTATGAGGATTTTCAATTTTCGTTCGTTGGATTCTCACGAGAAATCGCCTTTTGCCTGATTCTCCATTCGTGTGTAAAATTAAGAATCATAGCAGATCGATTCGGTTGAGAATTGGGGGATTTTTTGCCCGTTTGGCTCAACTCCAATTTATCCGATTGAGAATCACCCTCTAGAATCCCTACCAAACGCGCCCTTAGTCTCAGTTTCTGTTTCTAACAATGGTTATTAACATTATACCTATGGTCTTTTAGTTGATGTATTTATAGATCATTTGAGATCAAATATTATTAGGCTGACCTTTGGTTATAAATATTTGACATGTATAAAAAGATTCAACCAAAATTTTAAAATTTCGACCATTAATTATTTATCAATGGTTAGCTTAAAAACAAAAGAAATGACGTACGTATATTTGCCTTGGAAAAACTATTATAATATCAAAAACTTATTAAATTTTATAAATATATTGTAATATAAAACTACAATCGAAATTTAAATGTTTGACTAGATCTTTTTCTAAACATCACATATCTTATAGCCAGACGTCGGAGTATTAGTTAGCAGATGACCTATTTAGAGACGATGATTATAAAAAAAAAAAGGTACGGCATGCAAGACCTCTGCCTTAGCTTCAAAAACAAAAGGATGTATATATTCGATTACTGAATAAACATTAATGGGGCAGGTGTCACCAGATGATTTGCCCTGGAGCAGTGAACAGAAGCCGTCGGCTGACTCGGGATCTATGAGATTCAGATTCACTTGGAATATACCTAGTCAATCCTAGTTAAACAGAAGATCCGGCAATCATGGCGACTAAACAGAGGCAGCAGTTACATCAGGATACGAGGTGTAAGACGAGCCGTAGGATCGATGCATGATACAGCTCGGACCGCTCAGATCAAACGATAGCTCTTCCTCGATAAGTCTGCTGAGATAGCGCTATATATATATATATATATGACCTCCTGATCCTTTGTTCTGCCTCACCTAGTAGTACAGTACTCGTTCTGTTTAGGAGAACAGAAAAGAGCTATCAATTAGTTATTAGAGTGTGGTGATTAATTGTGCGATGGAAGCAAGATGTGTTGCTTGCTTCCTCCTTGTGCTTGTTCTGCTAGGAACTCCTCCTGCATCTGCAGGTGTGTTTCTTACTTTCTTTCTCAATTCTAATATAATTTTTGCCTTGTCTTGGCATGCAGATCGACCGAGACCAGTAGATCAATTTGACAGTTGGCATTATCAGATTAACTACTAGTGCTATAATGTATGGGCGATCGATTAACTGTATGTGTGTTTCTGGCGATTAATGCATGCAGCGGTATGCGAGCATTTTAGCACCAAGGACCTGTTCTGCATCAAGTACTTGTGCAGAGGTTTCTGCCACGACGAGGCTGTGAACCTGCGTGGGAAAAATGCGCGAGTCATGCGTGCCTGGTGCACTGGCCGCAGGTGCAACTGCAATGTTTGCCACTGATGATGAAAATATATATATATATATATATAGGTGTGTGTGTGTGTGGGGCAGCATAACGCAGGATGTGGAGTCATCTGGCTGGTGTTTTAGTTTCAGTTATTTGCAACTTATTACCTATTCTGTTTTCCTTGGAGATTTTGTTGTTAGTTGTCAGTGGCGGCATCATATATGCCAGCTGTATGGTCGATCGTTTTCAGGTTCAATTTGTAAGGAATAACAAATTAATATAGCTAGCTTAATTCTTTCATGTCCTATGGATGTTTTTTGTCGTTTGATATTTTAAGATTATTGTTGTAGATTATATACTTAATTATAGAAATAAATTAAATATATACTTTCTAAACATCTTTATATATATACATATATATACTTTAAAAACTGACAACAAAACTTAGAGAAATACTTCAGCCCGGACATCCAGACACTCTAGATAGCTGACTGGCCCACTTCTGCCCCAAGAAAAAAAATGCTATTTATCTCTCTTTCCTCCTCTCTCTCTCACGTCCATGCTGAAGGCTGCTACTTCTTTCATCTCTCTTTCCCTCCTCTCTCTCTCACGCCCTGCATTCCTTCTAACTATCCCTCTTCTATGTACGCATGAATAAATACAAGATCTATTTTATCAATAAATTTTCTTCTAAATTAATTATCAAATTTTGTATCCGATCGTATCGTTGTATGTATTCATTGCTTTGAATATTTACAACAAGATCCCACATGATTATATTTTAATAAAAATAATGTATATGTTTTATCTGTTAAAATCCGATGTTTTATGTCTTAGAAATGAATGTTTCAACTAGGTTCCTATTGCATATTTTAAGTTTTACGTTGCAATGGATCTTTTTAAATGTTGCATGTGATTTTATTTTAATATTTCAATAAGTATTTTATGATGTTTTACTAGTTCATCAGTAAATGTTTTGACCGTTTTACATGTAAGAAGCAAATATTCAACTGAAATTTGATTCTGTTGCACATTAAATTTTTTTTGTTAGGTCTTGTTTGAATGTTGCATATAGTGTTATTCAGATGTTTCAATAAGCGTTCTATGTTGGTTTACTAGTTTATTTGTAAATGTTGTATGTTGTGTTTTTTATATGTTTAAGTAAATATTTTATTATATTTCAACAGTTACAACTAGATATCTCACGTATAATATCAAAATGTTTCAATTAGAAATAAATCATATATATTTATTTCATCATAAAAATAATAATGTGAGATGTTTTATAAAGATTTAATTATACCAGTGCAATTGGATCATAAACCAAATAAATAATTTAGAAAAAAAATAGTTTAATGTCTTAAAAAAGAGAGCATGCTGCATGAGCATGCAAGTGTAGCAGCATAGAGCAGTAGCAGGATGGCATGCATGAGCTGCTGCAGCAGGGCCGCAGTCATAGACCGTAACGGACAAACATAAAGCTGAAAAACTGGGATGTCGTCCGATGTTTAGCAATCATCATGCCTCGTCCGTAGTTTCGCACATACGTCTGTCGCGTGACGCGAAGTGTCCACAATGGCGCACATATATCTTCTGTTGGTCGCGCAATGCAAACGAGACGGTAGTACAGTTACCGACCGGCGATAACGCCCGCACGTATGTCTTCTCACTCGAACTCACTTATGATTTCACGCGTCTTAATTTGCCAGCGATAACGCCCGCGGCGGCGACCATGGTGGGTTGGAAGTTGCTGTTCTCCGTTCTCCTCATCTACGTCACGTTTCCACTCATCATCCTGCTCAACCTCTATCGCATGCAGCCTCAAGCACAGACAACGGGGCTCACAAGCAGCACCCCCACCACCACTAGCGCTGTCAAAAAAACCTCGAGGCTCACAAGTAGCTCGAGGTTGACTTGTCCTGGCTCGATTCGAGCTGGACTCGAGCTCCAAACAATCCATACCTAAGCTTGTGCCGAAACTCGTGAGCTTTGTCGAGCTGAGCTTGAGCTTCAAACGAGCCAACAGTATATAATTGTTATTATTTATTTAATAAACTAATAGATCAAATATGCTATTTGTATATATCACATGACAAATTAGCATGTGTTGGCATCATATATTTATTTTATTCCTTTTTCTCCTCTTTCATTAATGTATTTAACTAGAAATTAATTATTTTTACCAAGATATTATCTTTAAAATATATGTTATACCACTTCTGAGCCAAACTCGTTAGTCGAGCTTGATAAAGCTCAAGCTCAAGCCAAACCTGCTTAGAAGCACAAAGATTACATAGGATCAACTCGAGCCTCGTCAGGCGAGCTTGGCTCGTTGACAGCCCTAACCACCACATTGGCAGGTGGTTTCCTGTATAAAACAGAGTTTAATGAGTATCCGTTCATTTGAATTCAATTTTACGGTCAAGTTTTTCTTATGTTATTATTTATTGTACCATTAATCTTAATGTTTGAATTGTTTTGTTCCCACTTCAGCTTCCTTAGTCCCAGTGATTCAGATTTCAGAGAAGATCAAACTTATCAACTTAATTGCTCTGCAAACAAGAAATAAGGTGCCAACCCGATGACCATTTTCTATCATAATACTGTTTGCTTGGATAACAACATCCCAGTAGCGTACATACGTTCAATTTGAACAAGTCCTTTTGTTTGAGTTATGAATATCTTATCAGTCGTTAGTTTTTCATCGTTAAACGTCATTAACACATGATTAATTAACTATTAACTATTAAAAACTTGAAAAATTGATCTATTTATTTTTTAAGATATTTTTATATAGAATTTTTTTAAAAGAAGCTACTGTTTAGCAGTTCGAAAAATGTGCTTACGAAAAAGAGGAAATAAACAAAAGCTATAAGTAGAATCGAACACTATTCTGTTCGTCAGCTTAACTTTTTCATCCGTTCCCAGATGTCAAGAGCCGACGGGCTTATTCTTCCACCTCGCTAGCACGCTCATATAGGGAGATGAACGGAGGTATGTACATTTATAATTTATAACGTACGGATATTTTATTAGTATACTTAAAGTATATCATAATTTATTGTGTTGTTTCATTGATCAGTAATTGTGGACTGCATTTTAATTTTTAAAAATTTTATTCATAGTCAGAGCTGCGATAATTTTACTGAAGGTGCATGATCTCTGTGGGATAGAATGTAACCCAATAATTTAGTGCGAATTTTTTCTATCAGCGATCCTACATACTCTGCAGGACATCGATGCAGTACCTGTACAATATTCAGGTAGGAAGAAAGCAGAGAAATGTTTCTTCTGCTGTAATTCTTTTAAATTGATAGTACTAAAATAAAAATTTAAACTATTAGTTTGCTAAGCCTTAGTTAATTAATGGTTGGCTTGATTTGGTGAGGTCACAAGACCTGTATGACATGTAAGTGGATGAACTGGTCAAAAGCTTCAATTTTCAAGTCAATGCTCTACAAAACAATGTCATGCCACTTGGGAACCTGGCAAAATTAGATTGTGCTTATCCAATGAATATTAGGGACGCTAAATCTAAAACCAGACATGTGATCCAACTTAATTCACGGAATATCATGTGCAACGATATTGGATGAAACATGAAGTAGTTTATACTGAAAGGAAGTAACAGGACATGGCCCTAGACCTTGACAGCGCGACGGAGCCCAGATCGATGCCACGCCGAGGAGATTGGGCAGAGACAAAGACAATAATCCAATCTAATGCCTATCTGAGAGGAGATATGCCATGTCACGCTTATGTATGTTTAATCCTTGTCTAGGAACTAGCTGGATACATAAAAAACATAATTGATAAACAAAGTATAAAACTTTATGTATTAAATAATTATTGTAAGAATTACAGAGGTGCATAGAACCTCACAAACTAAAATAAAGTCTAGCAATAGAAAATGTAAACATCTAGCATAAGCAGCTCCACTCCACAAGCATCTTGATCAGGCACCAGCTTAATTCTCCATATCGTCTTCATCACTACAGAACTCTTTCTCTGATGACGTTGATTATAGCAATGTGAGTATATGGAATACTCCGTAAGTCACATAGCAAAAATACAAATATGCATAGGGTATAGAAAAGGTAGGCATAGTACGGCTATTTTGCATAAACAGCATTTAAATAGACATTTGAGAAATTATAAAATAATTAAATAATTATGTAATATTAAACAACACTGAACAACCTTTCCCGGTTAAACATGCTCATTCTCTATACCCAGAGATTAACCAAACCACCTCTCCACACCTGTAGATTCTATGTTAATCACATTATTCCAAATTAATCGTTATTGAGCAGTGTGAGACTAATCACAAAAAATATTGTTAGACTCACCCATAACCACGGGTACGGCTATTCGAATAGTTTTATTTTGATCAAAGATATACAAATTTACGACAAGACACGATTCCGCTCATTTACCTAAGCCCCGAAATACCATTATGGTATTACAAAGGAAGAAATCATGACAAGACCCATTGCATAAAACAATCTAACATGGTTCACCCACCGAGATCCCAATCTTTCCATACCTAGAGCAGACTCACTCAGTGCCCCCATGGACTTTTCACCGCACTTCACAGTTTAGTGTTCCACATCGGATCATGCTATACAACAAGTCAAGCCATTGCCTACTCTGGCTTATGGTTAGTGGTTAGTATGGTAAATACTTTATAACAATAGCTCGTGAACCGGTCCTTAGTTGTCATGAGTCCGACAATCAAAACCATGTGCTCATAACTCATAATTAGTCAAGTTTTAGTTGGAAATTAATTAACCAACCACTACAAATGATTATCTACAATGAAATTATAAATGAATTATATGTCATCCCACATGAAATGATATTAGTGTTTCTAAGCATGGCTAAACAAAACCTAGTTAATCTAGCTAAACTAATATATAAGATCATGGCTGATCAAATTATATCCCAAAGTTATCAAGGTAAAGGTACCAAAAGCAATAATGTTCATAATCAAAGGAGTATAGGTTTACCATCCCGATGGCATTCAAAAGTAAATGCAACAATTGAATGAAAAAGAGATATTATAACATAGGATCAACATGCTCAAGGGATTTTGGACCCATGTGACTTGCCTTGCTGCTCTGGGTTGTCTCTCACGACTTCCTCTATGAAGAATGGTTCCTCCGAAACATTGGTAGCTAAAGCAAATAAACAAAACGAGCAAAACAGTACATAAGAACACATGAACAGGTCATGAAAATATTTTTATTAGATAGGTCTTGATGATGAATTTTGCAAGTTGAATCACCCCAAACGGAGTTCATATGAATTAGTTATGATTTTTAGAAGTTTAAATCGATTAAAACCATCTACAGAAATTATTAAAGAAATTATGATGTAATAAGGAATTATTTTTGAAAAGGAAAAGAGGATTTATTGCGTCAGTAAACTTGGGTTCACCATGGACCAGGTTCACAAATACGGTCTACGAGATTCGACAGCCGAGATTGAATGCATCAGCATCGAACGGCCGAGATCGCTCCCAATCTGGATCACCAAGATGCTGCCATGTGGCGCCTAGTTGGCGGCCATGGCGGATGGGCAGGGATAGGGTGTTGACGCGGTGGCCACGGCAGACACACCGGCGGAGGGTGGCACTGGACCTGATGGTCAGTGGCAAACGACGGCATGACGACGTGACTAGAGAGCATCGAGAGAGATAGGAAGAGACAGCGAACCTTCCAGTTACTCACATGGCAGCAGACGGCAACGGACGACGACCAGCAACGAGCTTCAAGCGGCGGCATCTTCGGGTCGACGGTGGCGATGGCGTTCCGATGGGCTTCAGCGGTGCCGGATGGGTGGCCGAGGTGCTCCTCCTTCCGGCGAAGCTGACGGTGTAGTCAACGAGCTCCGGCGGTGGCAGAAACAATAGCGGCGAGCAGCTGAAGAGCTTCGGCAGCGGCGGCGCTCTGGTTGTACGGCGAAACAGCAGCAAAAAATGTCGGCGAGCCCCGGTTTAGATTTAGATCGAAAGAGGGAGGGACAGTGGTGCTTATAAAGGGCAAAGGAGAAGGAGACTGAGTCAGACAAGGACGAGACCCACGACGCGTAAAGATAGGTTCATGCTTCCCTACGTCGGGGCTCGATTTCCCGCCGTGTTAGATCAGGATTCCTCAATTTCCAAGAGAGGAAATGAAGGAGAGAGGCTGCCTCAATTTCCAAGAGGGGAAATGAAGAGAGAGGCCGAGGAGCAAACGCCCTCAACCAATTTTGGAAACTGGGTGCTGAGATGACCAGATTTGGCTGTGCACGACGGTGGCGTAGTGGAGGCGAACTCCGACTCCAAATTAAAGATGACCCTGACATATGGGCTCCACGTGTCAGCAAGCGAGAGAAGAAAAGACCGCAGGCCAGCTAGGCTAAGGCTAGCTCACGTGAGAGACAAGAGAGTGGCGACGAGCTAGTGGGCCACATACTAGGAAAGAAAGGATTGAGCCGGATTTGGCCCAGTTCCCCGAGAAGAATTTTAAAATATTTTCTTTTAATTTTAATCACTCAAATGATGTTTCATTTATTAAAAATATTTCTCTTGCTCCAAAAATTCCCAGAAAAATCCTAGAGACTAAGGATTAAGCAAAGTATTTAATAAAAATTTTATCTTGCCCATTTTCTGATAAGATATATTGTGAATTTTATTTTCAAGCTCTTAAAGATTTTAATTTTAAATATTTTGACAAAAATTTATTAATTTAGTAATTCAGGAGTGTGACAGATACAATTCATCCTCCTTATGTAGATGGAGGAATAACCATTTTATCCTTTCCCAGAGACTCTGTAACCAACAAGCTACCATCCTAATCTAACAGACTCCCTAACCAATCAAGCTACATACGGTGTAATCAAGGGTACCGTTCCCTTAGGCCTTTGCCTCTCGGCCTAGGGCATCTCAGCAATAGCCTCTATTTTAGAGCCCTCAAAGGTTAAATGGGGGCTGCCCTCATTTCTTTTGAACCCTAAAAATATCCCGAACTCCAACAACAGCTCCTATTCTTTTTCTATTGTATTTACCATAAACTATATTGTTATATCACAAAGTGCATATTATCTTATATCAACGACAACAGAAGACAAGACCACCATCACAAGAGAGACAAGCAACAGCAGAGGCTGGGTGGTGCCCGCCGCCAACCGCGCCGGGGGTGGCGGCGGCCGGCTTTACCTGGCCGAGGGCCGAGGGCGGTAGGTCGGCCGACCGGTGCCGCGCCGGCCGAGGGCCGAGGGCGGCAGCCGGCAGTTGGCAAAGCGCGGAGGGGCGACGATGAATGGATGTGATAGCGACAGCGCGAACGTGGATAGGGGAATTATGTTGGCACCAAGAAATAACGTTGATGGGGCTGTAGTATAGAGCCTCCAGGACTGGGGGCTTGGGAGAAAGATTTGGATCCTGCTGGACCTAGTTTTTTTTGTCTCACAATCCAAAAACGGTTTAGGGGATGTGGTTTAGGATCCTACTAAAGATGCTTTAATGCCCATGACAGTTAAGCCACATAAATATTTTGCTCCTTTCACAAGTCATTCAATTAGCACAGATTTTGCTCTTTAGTGTTGTGTTTTCCTACCTAGTAAAAATAAAGTGCTGGAAAAGATGCACTGTTCACTACCAGAATTGAGAGCTACTCTGTGGCGTGAAACCATCAGAAAAATAAATAGTTTTACGCGTCGAAAAAAATTCCATCATCAAAAATACAATTTTCGGTACGTTGTTTGTGGGCCAACAGAAAATATAACGAGCCACCAAAGTCTGGTAGTGGTTGTGTGTTGAAATTGTGTTATCATCCAATGGGTTCAAAGTCTACAGGTGTTAATTAACTTCCTCTTGCTTGTTTTATTTAGGAAATCCTTGATCGTCTAGCCGTCAAAATCTGCAAACATTACCAGCATTTCCGCAAGTTTTGCATCCATTAAATAAAATTGTAGCGATTTGGATATCATCGATTATCTCGGTTCATTTTGATCAGTGTGCAGTACAGGTACATGTATTCGATGCTTCCTTGTTTTATTTTTCCAGATCCAGAAGATCACAGGGCTGTCATATAGCCAAGAGTTACTGATTCACTAACTATGACTAATAAAGTGTCAACAAAAGCAGCTTAATGAGAAAGATTACATTTTCCTCATCTCCGTGTACTTTCTTGATTTACTCTGCAAGTTTTACTGCTTTCCTTATGGATCTTCCCCTACAAGTCTATTTAAGCTGGCTCCCTGTGACTATCATCTTCAACATAACAATCATTTGTTCTAGTCCTCTAGACAAAGAAAGTACAGTGTGGAAAGAGGAACAGTTCGAGTGTAGCAATCTGAAATGGACGGAAGGTCGCACCACGTCTGTTTTCTCCTGGCCGCTTCTTTTGCTAGGAAACCCGTACTTCTGCTGGTAAGTGTTTACTGTTCGGTTCCGCTGATTTATAAACTAACAGCATAAATGACCAGATTTGATTTTCCAACTGATATCCATCTGTAGATTGAAATTTACCGTTGCATCGCATTTTTGTGATGGGATAGACAGATATCCAACATGTAATCTCATATGTCAATGCACGCTGCAGTGGCCACTTGGAGCTTGTAAAACTCCAATATTCAGGAGATGTATGCGCGCCTGAATGCCTGATCAATGTAATAGTAGTACATGAATGTTGTTTGAAAAATAATTAGTTGTATCTCTTCTTTTATTGTTTTGGAAAAATCTCTTCTTTCGATTGTGGATTTAAAACTTTGTCTTCTCGTCATATTCTGTTAATTGTTCTCCTACTTGGTTTTGAGAAAAAAAAAACTATAGTAAGTAACTATAGTTTTTGTTAAAGCAAATGCTGAATTATATTCATTATTAAAAATGAATGTTGTTATGCCGCCTTTAATTTTGTTGCAGATGAGCTTGATCCTGGGACCTGCACGACAGAGATCGATCCCTTAGACCGCTGTAGCAAGACGCTGTGCAAGTGGAACTGCGAGTTGGTGGCGATGAGACGGGGTGGCCATCTCACGTCTTACGAATGCGGAGACCGAGAATGCAAGTGCTCCATCTGCGCTAGTAGCATCGGTGCCTAAACACACTACACAGTACATGCACACTCCATGGCTACAGTTCGCTGTGTATGCATCATGTCATTTGAAAGGAAAAGAACCGATCGATAATAATTCGGTGGTAGCTTTTTCTTTGTTTAGTGTGCACGGAGTTAGCGTTGTGGTTGCCTCTGCATGGTGCAAAAGAGATTGGTCCAATATTTGGTACCAAAGAACACCCTGATTTATTTGGGAGCACATCTGCATTCTTGTGAATAAATATTGAATTAATTTAGTGCGAAAAAATGATTGGATGCAGTACTTATAGTCTTACAACAATAAAAAAAATAAGAGCGCGACAAACAAACTAACACAAAACAAATGCACGCATGACGCACAATAAGCTACTCGTTCCGAACGATGGGCATTTGTAGTTCCACTTTGAGTCAACAGACTTATTGCTGCTCATTAGCCTATAGGATATACTGGCAGCAACGGCGATTACGCACACCGGGTCGCCAACCGGCTAGGGACGACTAGCTGCCGCAGCCCACTATTTGCCATGATGGCTTCCCAGTATGAATAGATGCGACATCACCTACACGTCCTTGTTGGTTGTAAAGTTGATATATTATAAGGAGGAAGAAGGGCTTGGTGGTTGATTCAGGAAAAAAATGATGGTCACAATTTACTAAAATATGCTATGGTAGAGTTGATAAGCAACTCCAAGAGTCTGTAGTCGAGTTTTCCCATGGACTCATACCTTCCGCCTTTCTTGGCAATCATGGATAAATGAGATGTTCCAATATAGTTCAATCACCTCAACTTTCCTTTTGGTGCACATAATTGTTTTTTTAATTTTATAATAATATACAGTTATAAAAGAGAACCATAATTCAACTATATATCAATGCTCAATATTCTCCTTCTGTGTCCTTCATCTCTAAAAGATCTAGTCAACCCATAGATAAATAACATTGGAGAGATAGATTGAGTACTCTCCATGGTGTATGCTGTTGCCATGGACATTAGATCTGGAACTAGAGGTGCAAAACAAAGGAAGATTGTAGGGGTCTAGTGGTTGGGGCTCACAAGCGGCTAGCTAGTGAGCTGCCGTAAGGTGAGGCTCCTGAACACCACATGGCAAAAACGGTTTCAATTTGAAGTACATATATGAACCTTGACTTTGTATCAAATGGATTGACAAACAATCAAGCCATATCTAGGGGTGCCCAACTCATCACCAAGCGATGCCCTACTATCCACCAACGCAACGTCTAGCTCGTAGTCAACCCGCACCCACACACTGTCTGCTCCACAGTCCTACCTGGTGCCCCAGATGCCATTAGTGAATCACTTACATGCACCTACTTAAGGGGAAACAATGTTGGAGAGGAGGAGAAGAAGGGTCAACCTAGATAAGAATAGAAAACTACCCCGCGGAATTGCCGTGGGATTTAATTAGGTTTATATTATTATATAATAAGTTTATAATCGCAGATGAAAATAGACGTATAAAATTGATAATATTGCTTCACAGTTTATTTTTTAAAAGCATCATTTTATAGAAATTTTCATAGAAATGAATATATACTTTATGAAATTTAAATAATTACATGCTTATTTAACCATACAACACTTCTAACCTTGCCAACGACAAGAAAAACGTTGCAACTAGACCCAATTTGGTTGCAAAAGGTAGTGTCTTGCACAAACGCGTTCGTTCTAATGTGCAAAAGTCACGTTGCATAAGAACTTGCAACCATTGTAGTTTGTCGATGTAAGATTAGGCTTCTTGTTAACCATACCTGTCCGTTTCAAGCATGACAACTAGGCGTTATCCAACATTCAACTGGCGTGCAATATGACACTTGCCACGCTCGTCTTTCTAGCAACAGTGAGTAAAACAAGACGAGCGATAGTGTAGCTAATAGAATTTTGTTGCCACGCTAGAATTTTGTTCCCCTAAGTGTTTTGTCATGGCACATTAGCCATGGCAAGTAAAAACATTGTCACGCCAATTTGATCGTTGTGAGAGAGTATTGCATTATTGCCCAACGATCGCATTGCTAATAAGCGTAGGCAACAGTATTCCATTGTGCCCACGCCAATAAAGTCTGTTCCAAGAGCATATTTCCACGCATCACGGCTCGTAAGGCATAGCTTTTATGTAAACGCTAGTAACATTTAATTTTGTTTAAAATAAATTCATACATTGCAAATCAATAAACATAACAAAAGCAATTGCACTCACAAATTAATTATAATCACACAATAGTTGCCAAACTAGAAAAGTAACTAAGCATAAACGAATGTACATTCTTCACTCATTATTGACAAACTTTTATTTAAAAACTTCCAGAACACTATGCCACATCGAGATGTCTAGCAGCCCAATATGTCATCGCCTTGGCTATGTCCTCGCTTGATTATGAGCTCCCACTGAAACCTTTGTCCACTACTGCCAAAAAGAATCAAATTGGATATTGAACAATATAAAGTTTACTAATTCTTGCACAAAATATAACAGATTCAGAGATAACAATGTTCTAATAAAATCAAAACTAATGGAAATCATGAAGTACCATATAAATCAGTTTGCTATCAAATCTCTGAATTTTTTAAGGCAGAAGCATACAGTTGATTAGAAAAAATCATAACTTAGATTTCTAGACAATCAAAAAAATTATTATTCTTTAACAAACGGAAGTCCATAAAATTCTCTACATCTTTCAGTATGTATTAAATAATGATTCTGCATTATCATGTCAAAAAACCACAAACCCCACTCGTGTTTCAGAGCAAGTCAAAACCCTGACCGCTACTACAAAATTTCAAACTCCCAATCTCCAGGAAAATCTGAACCTATCACGACGAAACCAAACATATCTAAACCCACAACTTTAGTATTATCAAAATCACAAAAAAGGTAAATTTACTACGCGGAAACAATTCACCTAATCAAAAACTCGCAAAAGTTGCAGTTTCAGCAAAACGTATGTAAATTATTCCTACATTTTCTAATTCTACAAGGAGGTCACATTATTAGAACCAATATTAAGTTTACTAATTTCTTGCACAAAATGTAAAGAATTTCAATATTAACCATGGTTCTAAATTAAATCAAAAACTATGAAACAGTTAGTACATTATAATCAATTGCTATCAAATTCTCTGAATGGTTAAGGCAGCAAAGCAGTACAGTTGATTAGAAAAATCATAACTAGAGTTCTAGACAAAAAAAATTTATATTCTTTTACTACGGAAGAGCCATGAAATTTCTAACATCTTTCTAGCTATTTGTTAAATAAGATTCTGCAGTTATTATGGTCGAAAAACACAAACGCCCACTGCTGTTTAAAGCAAGCGTCAAAACCTGACTGGCTACTTACAAAATTCATAAACTTCCAATTCTCAAAGGGCTAAAATCATGACCTTCTCATGAACAAAACATCTCTAAACCCTCTTACAACTTGGTATTTATCAAGTATCACAGAAAAGGTAGGAAATTACTACTCGAACAATTCACCCAATCAAAACTGCCACAAGCTACAGTTTTCAGCACGTATGTTAAATGTATTTTCTACATTTCCTAGTTCTACAAGGAAGAGTCACATTTGATAAAATTTCAGCAAAATGATGCAAGAATTTAGTCCAATTAGCTGATAACATATTGCAGTAGTTACCTTCCTCCTTTTGGATTATTACTTGTCTGTTCTATTATCAGCTACTGTGAAGTGATATATGTCTCGGTGCAGCCACATTTGCATATTTTCGTTAAAAAGACTTTTCCTGACAGAGCTGCAGTACTTTTACTGGAGCGAGTAGGTGTTGGTGCATCTTTTTACAGTGACAATGCTTCTAGGTTTTATTTGGGCTGAGTCTACAAACATTAAATTGTTGATCTATTTTAGCTATAGTCAAGGTACATAGCTCAAGATACATGGAACATAGTGCAATAGTGTCATTACCTCCTGTAACCCATCTTCATTTTTCAGTTTCATGTTCACCAGTCCCAATCTTTCTCTTGTATGGCTTGGCGCAACTTGTATACTGGCATTGTTTTGCGAGGTACTCTACACATACAAATATTGTGGTAAAAGATTAGGCATCATAATCATAAGTTTATTAAGAGGACAAAATGATGAAAAATTATTCTAATACCATATCATAGTTCCTTCTTTGTGCTGCGCTAGCATATTAAGAAATTCTTGCTTCATTTCTTCTCTTATGTTTATCTTTAGCATTTTCCAGCTCCTCTTGCATCCTCCTCCTATTTTTCTTCTTTCTCCCTTTCCCTTTCTGTAGCTTCTTGTGCAATCTGTTCTTGAGCTTCTCAACCCTCCGCTTCAAAAAGCAATGCTCTTTCTCCCTAGCTGCAACTTGAGCACATGCATGTACTTCAAGGTTCTCTTTCATAAGTTCTCTTGTGAGTTCGATACGTAGCCAAATATCCATTGTATCATGTAATTTGGATGATTTGATTTGTGTTGTTTCTTTGTAGCATGACTGGAAAATCATGTTCTCCTCAACAGTTGTAAGTGTTTGTCTATCAGGTTCTAAGCCAATCTCACCAATTTTCATGGCTGCATTTTCCTAAATTAAATAACAGAACCTGTTAAGAGTTGCTTGACACAACCAGCAGCTATAAAAAAGGCTTGACGAAACATTTACTCACATATACTGAAGCTGATACAGAATTTGACCATCTGCCATGTTTTGTGTGAGCGGTCCTCCAAAGAAGAAGATCACTTGGCTCTTAACTAGTTTCTTGGTCTCTCTAGGATGCCACAATTCAATTCAACACACAAGTATTTCATCATACAAGGAAAATACTAGATTAGTGTATCCAATGATTACCTGCTCAAAGCTACACCGTGAGAAGTTTTTTAAACCCATCAGATGCCTGGTTCTTTGCTGCTGACGGTTGGAGGAGTTCTGGCTGCTAACTTTCTGCAGAATGAGAACAAGTGGTATGTAACAATGCAACTAAGGTTGATCAAGTTTGTTTGACAAAGTAGATTTTACTAGAACTGACCTTGAATTTATCAGATCCAAAATACAACTGCAAGTAGTGCCACTCAAGAAGGTGTATTTCTTCGGGTTTATTTCGTATCCTCTCACCATAACTATTATAAGCCCTATATGTGGCACTCAGAGCTGATCGCCATCCTTTGTACCGCTTCTTGGCAATGTTCCATATTTTCTCTTTTCTTTTATCCTCATCGTCAATGTTGATGAAGTTCCACCTAAGCTGTTTACCATTAAAAAGCAATCAAATGTTTTATCACAATTACTTATACGCATCGCACGAGTAGGAATCAAAAATAGTACACATCATACCAGTATCTCATCTGTAATTTCTTTTTTGACTTGTTCTTTTATATCCTTCCAACTGTTTACTCCAATTAGTGGGGTCCATTTCCTTGTAAATAATACGACCTCATCGACAAATGCACGGGCATTCAGTCCAATGGGACCTCCACGCCTTTCTAAATATTCGATTGGGAGTTTTTGAGTGCGTTCCTTAACTCTCTTGTTGCCTACGTAAATCCTTTAATAGTGCCACGACCTCTTTTCTTGCGTTGATTGGAGCCATATCCTTGCAAAAAAGAAAATAACAAACTTGAGCTGTTCTAGTTCTCAATTAAGATATGCGAACCCAATATTAAAAGTACATGCATGATCACAAACCATTTTCCTCGTCCCTTGCCTTCCTTGCATGGCTTGGCCTATTTGAGGGTGGTGTCGCATTGCTTCCATTACTTTCATCGTCTTCGACTATGATACCATCGGTGTCATGTTGCTCAACAAATGCCACTACACACAAGGTTAAAGGTTTAGTTTTAAAAAAAATTAGTAGTAAAATACACTGGTTGCTTAAGTTAAAATTCACCCGTGCCACTGTATACATACGACAATAGTTGATAAATAAACAAGAATAAAAAAAGGTCAAGTATTACCCATTGGCAGAATCTTAACTTAAGCAAAAAGATTCAAAGCCCACACTCTCAACATCAGTATATACCAACATATGGAAATAATATGTGACATGTTATGGATAGATATTTCTGTGGAAGGGACAAAGACTACAGATGAATTTCTATTATAAAATACAAAAGAGTGTAAACAATTTAACCATGTCATGCTCTACGCCTGTACGTTTGCATAGCCTTACCAAATGATTGGCAGAATCTTTCAGTTTGCAAGAAAGATCTATCCAAATATAAAAATCCAATGAGGTTCACTGCATGAATGTGCAAATCCGAAGTACTAAGATTCATACTACTCCCTTGTCCAACAGTTCAGTTTTATAACAGAAACAAAGTAGATACAGAGAGTAAAAATTCCTTTTTCTGCTTGTTTGCTTGAGCCACCGATGTGTGAGGAAAAGGTAAAGAACTTGGTACAATAACAACAGAGAAGATGACCAACGGCACAACCTCGTCCGTGGCAACGCCAGGTCACTAGGGCAATGACTTGCCTGCAATCTCGCAGAGACAAAGTAGTACTAGCACATATCCTATTCCACCGCTCGTACAAATACTCATTGTAACTTTCAGGTTTCATTCAGTTAGCTTTTGCTCATTTGACCTGACACGAAAGGTTCATACCATTGAACCATTACTACAACAATATTCACAGGGCAAATCCACACCCCTCTGCTGCTAATCAATCAACAAGGAAACTGCTGTGGTGGGAATAAACATGAATCTAATAAACTAGATTAAACAAACAATGTACCTGGGGTTATATTGACAAGGAAACCCATGTTCGTCTTCGGTTTCGAGGGCAGCTTCAGTATATCGATGTCGATGGGCGCCCAAGGCGGTGGCGTCGTTGCTGGCGCCGATTCCCTGCGGAGGAAGCGTCGTCCTGCCTGTTAGCGTTGCCGGTGGCGTCCTCGACGGAGGCGGCGTCGGGGGCATCCTGGAACGAGCTGGCGTCGGCGGCGGCGCCATGGCCCTCACGGAGTCGGAGGAGGGATTTAGATCATGATCTAATTGGGGTAGGGGAGGGGACGTCGGTCATGGGAGGTTATTAGCCCGACATATGTGGCGATCTTTTTTTTCTCCGCAGGAATTTGCTACGTTATGTCGGACGGTTTGGCGCGGTGCGAAACTTTGGCACGGTGGGAAAGTTGGAAATTTTGGCACACAAATTTTTTTCTCAGGTGAAAACCCTACCTGTCTCCTCTTGCGCCGCGTCGCGAGCGCCAGCCCGCTGCCCACCGCGCCGCCCCGCCTCCCGCGCGGCCTGCTGCGCCCGCCGCCGGCCTCCTATGCCGCCCTGCCTCCCACGCCGGCCGGCCTCCCGCGCAACCTGCTGCGCCCGCCGCCGGCCTCCTATGCCGCCCTGCCTCCCACGCCGGCCGGCCTCCCGCGCGGCCTCTTGCCCCGCCGACGGCCTCCCGCGCGGCCTGCTGCGCCCGTTGCCGGCCTCCTATGCCGCCCCGCCTCCCACGCCGGCCGGCCTCCCGCGCGGCCTGCTGCGCCCGCCGCCGGCCTCCTGCCCCGCCCCGCCTCCCGCGCCGCCGGCCTCCTGCCCCGCCGCCGGCCTCCTGCCCCGCCGCCGGCCTCCGGCCTCCTGCGCCCCGCCGGCCCGCCGCTCACCGCGCCGCCCCGCTTCCCGCGCGGCCTGCTGCCTCCTGCTGCTGCTTATATATATAAGAGTGCTAGCTGTTGCAATATTTGTGTGTTATAAATATTTATGTTTTAATTATAGTGTCAAACTAGGCATATACATATAGTTTTAATTATTATGTCATAAAAGACTTGCTCGGCTTGTGTGCTCAGGATGTAAGGTTCATCTGAATACCTAAACCGAGTTGTATCAATATCGATGACCCCATATTTATCCTTATTGTACCCTCTAGATCTGCTCGTACTTGCTACAGGGACATCAAACCATACGCATTGGAACAACATTACTTCCTTCTCACCATAAAAATCAAGGCAGATAATTTTCTTAAGCATGCCATAGCAGCCCATGTTTCCTGTACTTGCATCGCCCTTCACAAATACACCACTATTTTAAGTAGTTAAGCAGTTCTCTATGGAAGAGACCCAGAAAAGGAAGCCATTTATGAAACACCTGTTGAACACACGAACCCGAGGGTCTGGACCACGAGATAGATAATACATCATGTCATCTATTTCCCCTTGTGCATGCAATGTGCTAATCTACATTTACGATTATTTTAAAAATATATTAGGGATAAATATATTATTAGGGACTAATAAATTGACAAGAAGCATGTGGAAACTATACAAATAAAATATGGATAAATATATTAGGGACGACTCACTTTACGCTCAAACCATGATACAAACTCCTCCTTGTGTCTTTTATCAACATGCTGAGGGCTAATTTTCTTCAGCTCATCCATATGCACATTTTCCACAACAATTGAAAATACGTTCATTAGTTACATATATATTTTAAACATTCATGACCACCATAAAAAATCAATTTAAAAATATAGCTTACTTTATCCATGAAGTGACCTCGTCACAGTTGGTTAATATGTAATGCCTCATCCTCTGCATGTCAATATCAGAAACATTCTCGAGAGTACTTCCTTTCCTACTGTAGTCAAGGCTCCCAAATATACTTAGCCCAGATGGTGGTTCACTAGCAGCGGCGCTTTCATGACGCTCTGGACGATTAAGCTTGGTACTAATATTTTCAAAAAAGCGAGAGCAAAATGTCAGGCACTCCTCGGATATATACCCCTCTACAATTGAACCTTCAGGGCGCGCTTTGTTCCTCACATAGCCTTTAAGAGTACGAAGGTACGTCTCAACTGGATACATCCATCTATAACACACCGGGCCTCCAAGTCTAGCTTCGTCAGCAAGATGAACTGGTAAGTGCATCATAATATCAAAAAAAGCCGGTGGAAAAATCATCTCCAGCCGACAAAGGGTCTCCCTAATCGAAGTGCTCAGTTTTTCAATTTCTGAGCCTGTCGTTGGTGCCTAATATAGATCCTTTTCCCTGTCCCTGTCGTTGGTGCTTGTTTGCTAGATGAACGTTGAACGGACGAGCGCCGGCCGGAGACGAGATGAACACGGAGCGTCGCCCACGGGCACGGCCCTGCTCGTCGATGAGCAGGAAGGAACTAGGGCACCAAGATGCTGTCGCTGCAGGGAATTCAAGGGCCATGACGACTCCGGCTGCAGGGAGGGGGCGCCACGACGACACCGGCTGCAGGGAGGCCGCGACCACGCTGCTGGCTGTAGGGAACGAGGGCCTTGACCACACTACTCGCAGGGACGGCGCGCAGGGGAAGAGAGGCCGCGACGGGGGGATCAGAAGCCACGACGCACGTGGGAAACAAAGCAGCGACGGGGAAGAGAGAGACCGCGACGCACGTGATAGTAATTAGATTAGATCCTTTTCCAATACATAAACAGGTCTACATTAATTTGTATAGGATACGCTAGCTATTAGAAACACAAACACATACATGGTCTAATGGTAGGCGCCTATCTTCTTAACTTTGAGGTCTCAGGTTCGAAACTTGTTGGTGGTGTTTTTTTTTAATTTTTTATGTAACCATTAAAATGGAGAACCTTAAGTATTGCAACGATGTAATTTTTCGTTGCTATATGTACAACCTTTTTGCAACGAACGAAACTATTACATGCAACGAAACCATAATCGTTGCAACCTTAGTGATTGCAACGATTTATTTTTTTTCGTTGCTATATGTACCACTTTTTTGCAACTCAAGCAACTATTATATACAACGAAACATATTTATTGCGACATAGACGGGCTATTGCAACCATCATATAAAGAGTTGCAATATCACCTTAGTATTGCAACGACAATAAACTTGCCCGCAACGCAAATCAAATCGTGGCAACAGGAATCACTTATTGCAACCATTCAATAATTTGTTGCGATAACACTTACTTTTCGCAACGATCTCCATACTTAGGGGCACGAAACAATCTTCGTGGCAAAAATCCAATCTATCGCAACCAAAAGTGAAAATCGTTGCGATAACAACCCTTGTTGCAACCAAATCTTGCCGTTGCGACAAAAAAGCGTGGCATAAGGGTCAGAAGTTAGTAGTGAACCTTGATGCTGCAATTAGATTGTATGCTTATCTTCTATTTAGTTTATATTTCTCGTAAGAATATGTTACTGGACATTACTATATATTTATTATATATTAAAGGTAGAGAGAAGGAGAAGAGACGATTAATGAATGCAGATACGTAACTCATTGATCCAAGGTTGATAATTTTATACTAATATGATCAAATGGTTTAGGATTATTAATGACGTGTATTTAATTAAAGGTAGAGAGGAGGGGAAGAGACGGCTAATGAATACGTATAAGTAACTCTTTGATCCAATGGTTGATATTTTTATTGTAATATGATCAAATGGTTTAGGATTGCTGATGACATGGTTTCTTATATGTGCTTTTTTTTGACAAAGAATATACAGACTGAAGGATGAAACAAGGAAAGAACAAAAAGAAAGAACAAAAGAAGAATCAAACACTTGTCTGTTGATGTCCAGTACAGATTAGAAAATTAATCAAATGCTTGCAGGTTAATTAGCCATCTAACAAGGGGACCTCGAGCTCCACAAGCTTGCCATGGCTGGCGGGAGCTGACTGGACCGGATTTAGGTGTGAACTGAACTATAACAGAGAGCACAACAGAGGGAAATAGAGAAAAAGAGAAAGAGAGCATGGTGAAGGGTTAAATTGGTGAGGTTGATTCCACATAAGTCAACCGTAGTTAATCCTAGCCTTTGCTAAGTAACGTGTTCATGTAGGTTAAATCCAGTTTTAAAGGGATGAGGAACACAAAGTGATTAGTTTTGAGAATTGAGATACGAATTTTTATAAGTATAATAGTTCAGTTATTGATGAAAATTAGACCATAACAATTGTTGAGGTATCAAACTAGACTTTCTCTTTTTATCCTATTGCCTAAATTTGTAATATTGTGACAACTTTCACTAAATATGAGTAGTTATGTTGAATTAAAATAAAAGAATAACTGGTGGAAACCTTGGGAGTTGGGACCGAAATAAAGCATCAACACGTCAGTCGCGAGAGGTGACACTCTATTCTTTCTTCTGTTCCCCCACGCGAGATCTGTCGCGCGCTCTCCCCGTCCCGGATCCGATCCGATCCGCCTCGACTGCCCCCGCGGCCGGGAGCGCGGCGCTCGTCGGCGGCGGCGATGGTCGTCTGCAAATGCCGCAAGGTAAACCACCCCCCGCCGGTCTCCGCCGCCACGCTCTGCGTCGCCCGGGTTCCATTCGCGCTCTCGTACGGTTGAGGCACGGACGCGGTGGGTTCGGGATCTGGGGGGCGCAGCGGGTTCGGCGATGGCGTGGCCCCGGATCTGACTGGGTTTCGCGACCGGCCTTGGTCTGGGGATGCGCGGGGTTCTTCGATTAGTTCGTAGTTGGGAACGGTCCGTTTGTTGTGCGAGCGTTTCGTCTAGCACCTTGTGAGCTTGCTTCTGTAGAAATAGCGCGATATTCTTTTGTTTGGTAGTCTGCTGGTGTTTAGAAAGTTGGGAGTTCATGATCGAAATCATGAGTGCCAGCTGAATTTCGTGCTTATGGGGTTGTGTGCTTTGTTTTGCTTTGCAGGCGACAAGGGTTTATTGCTTTGTGCACAAGGTTCCTGTCTGCGGCGAATGCATCTGCTTCCCGGAGCACCAGTTATGCGTGGTGAGCCTCTCGGCTTGTTGCATATCCTTGGATTCCAGACTAGAATTTTGAGTTCTGAACAACTTAAGCTACTAGGACACTATTGAATTGTTTGCATATTGTGCTTCATGGTTGTAGTCTTTCACAGTTTCAGCTGTGCTTAAGGGTAACTGGTAATTTTTGGTTAATGATATATTTAGCTTGCTGACCCTTAATCTTTGAAATAGAGTAAATCCTGCAAACCTACACTACTGTAATCAAAATTATCACAAAACCACACCTTTAACCATCTATATCAAAGTACCACACTTGGTTGTGCAAAACGTTGCACAAAGCTGAGTATCTGGTGTAGTTTTAGGAGCTTTACTACTAAAATATTGTGTCATATATGTATTAGAATATGCAATGGAACAGGACAATTCTGTGTCAAGATATTCCCTTACAGATATGGATGACTTAACATGTTTACAGTTTTGTATGATACCGATGAAACGTGCAAGATGTAACAAAGGGATAGTGATGGGTTCGTCATATATCTATTGCCTCAAGTAGAATATCAGCACCAAGATATGATAGCATCAGCATCTTTTGTGTGACTTCTGCATGTCTCACCTTCTGGTTTCTCCATAAAGCATTCATTTTTCTTTTGTACTCATGTCCATTGGTACCTGCTATTTTTTGGGTAAAATGTTGATTTTCCCCATTACATATTTGGAGAGGTTAGGCTATAGGTTTTTGCAATACAAGCATATCATAGGAGGTTAGGCTATAGGTTTTTGCAATACAAGCATGTCTGCTGATGTTTTCCTTTGTTTTAAATGGCCATCAATGCCTAGTGGTCAACTAAGGAGATTAGCATGGTTCTTGCTTTTTTACTTATACTTAAGTTTCATTTGATATGCATCAATAAATTCAACAAAAAGATGGTTCATTATATGTTCATTTCTCTTTGTTTTACGTTCCATCAATAGAGTCGGTTTTCTCGGAAATGCTTCATACATGTTACATGCAATTTACAATCTTTACGCATTTGCTCAGAAAACAAGTTATTTTTCTTCAGTTTTAGAAACTAATATCTTCTCACTCTTTATTAGGTTAAAAATTATGCTGAATGGGTTGTTAATCCTGATTATGACTGGCCACAACACTGTTCATCTTGCAATTCTGTTCTAGAAGCTGGAAGCGAAGAAACTACACGATTGGGTTGCTTGCGTATGTGAATATTCCAATAGAATTTTTGAATTCACTCATTTCATAAAGCCATCTTTGTTAAATGTAACAAGATGTTTTCCTCTTCACTCTTTTTAGATGTGATGCACACAAGATGTTTGATATCACACATTCAAAGTTATTCAACCCAAACAGCACCAGCTGGATATGTTTGTCCTTCATGTTCTACACCTGTAAGTTTATTTCAATCCCCCACCATTCCCCTGGCTGATTTGACATGTTATCGCTCCGAGGATGTGACAGTTCAGTGACCGTGAGCTATGATTTCCCTTGCAGATATGGCCTCCTTCAACTATTAAAGATACTGGTTCACGCCTTCACTCTAAACTGAAGGAAGCAATAGCCCAGGTTAGATCATTCAAATATATTCCTGCTTGCAAAATCCAAACTATTGGTTTACTTCTTTCCTGTAATAATTCCCATTGGCTATGTTCTACTCGTGCGACTAAACTCACTAACTCTTTAAGTTAATTGTTACTGGTCTTTTCACCTAACATAACTACTCCAATTGGCTAGTTCTTCGCAATTCCTAGTACTACTTTTGGTGATGATCAATTCATACTAGCTAAATACCCGTGCTTTGCTACGGATAAGTATGAATTATATGCATGCTAGTATTATTTGAAACAAATTAATAGTGAGGTTTTTAGAACGACTCATCTCTGTCGATGTCTTTGCATAATAAACTTGTATTTTAGAGATGAAATAACATAAAACCACAATATGTAGAAGGACTATTTTGTAATAGGAAAGTACATCAAGGAGTAGTTGTAAAAAATATAAAATAGAGTTGGTGGGGTGGCAGATTCACTGCCACCACCATTGCCTTCTTTTAGAAGAGTACATATTAGTAGTCTTGAGCCTTGACAACTAAGGTTTTAATCGATTAATAACTTTTGAGAATCTCATATGCAAGTTTATTATGCTTTTCCAATGTGCTTTTGTGCATATTTACTGCAAGAAATAATTGTATCATGGCAGAGTTTGATAAAGCCTACACTTTCCCAATGTACTGCAGACTGGATTGGAGAAGAACGTATTTGGAAATCATTTTGTGACAATGCCTAAAGCTGATACTCGCACCCCTCCTGCTTTTGCTTCAGATCCTCTTAAACGTGTATCCATTTCTGGTGATAGAGAATCAAATGGTGCAAACATAATCAGTTCTGCTATAGATGCGAATTTACCATCTGCTGGAATGTATTCTTCTGCTACTGTGGGATCTGGGACACCTAGTCACGTGGAACCAGAAATAGTTGAAATAGATGGTCCTAGTCCAATAACAACTCAGTTCCCAGAACAGGAGTCCAACTTCATCAGAAGTCCTAGCCCACATGGGGTAAGTCATGCAGTTTTGTGTTGTGGTTATCGGCCACCTACTTTTGAAATAATGTTTGTGCTTAGCCATAGTAATCTTATCCCTTTATTTTGCAGCCGAGTGCCATGACAAGAAAAGGTGCTAACTATGTTGAGAGACAAAATTCCGAGATTTCTTATTATGCTGATGATGAGGACGCAAACCGCAAAAAGTATACCAAAAGGGGTAAGCATGCAATTTGCAGGATATTTTATACTCTACATCTTTGTACTGTTTCATTGTGTCCACATTCCACAGTTTCTTGAAATACTTTTAGCTTTATCAATATGATGATCTAAATCAAAATTTTGATTGCCATCCTACAGTCATGATGTCACTTGCCCAGAAAATAATCATGATCATTTTTTGTTTGCAGCTTGCTATGCTTAGTTGCTAACATTGCTGTCATATATCACTTGACCTTCATTTTCTAAGCATGAATGCCTTTCACTAGGCTAGACCCAGACAACGAACAACTTAATTGCATTGACCAAGTCATTGTCCATAGCTCTGCTGGCCGTACAAACATTTAAGAATGGTAGTCCTGGGAAATTGCAGGCGCATATTATAAATTTCTGATTCTTGAGCCCTGTTCAGGCTAGGCTAAGCTTGGTTAGTTGTAAACAGATTTAGCAGGTCCTTGTGTTGCATCATGCAATTCACTTGCCCCATAAAGCTTGGAACAGTTGGTTTAGTGAATCCTAAGATCCCGAGTTTAGAAATATGCCACTCAAAAATCTCTAGTACAAGTACTATCCAAAGTTCTACACCTTTTGATATCCATCATTCCATCTCCCTGTCGCCATGTTTTTTCACTTTTCTGGACAAACGGTTAATGGGTAAAAATGAACTTGACCTTGCTGCTTGGTGACATCAAATGCTCGATTCATTCATGTTGTATCTTGGTCATCAATTCCTTTCAAGAGGTGTTGCACATCTCTGCTCCTGCTCCCCACTCACCGGATTGCCATTGCTTCCACACCGCCACCCGGTTGGCAATGCGCATAGAGGACGCTGCGGATGCTCGCCAAGTTGCCATCCCCAGTAAATGCTTCAGTTAATGCAGTGATTCTTTAAGTTCTATGTCATGTCTTAGATCTTGCAGCATGCTTTTTCATGGGTTTGTCCAAGTTAACTCTTGTGGCATCTGCTTCAGATGTGCAAATCTTTTTCCCTTCTTGTCATCATACAACAACCCAGCAGCAATGCAACATTGCAGGCAACATTCATCTATGTCCAAATTCCCAAAATTACAAGAGCAACACCAAAATATTGACACTTGCAGGCTGCAAAGCAAATTGATAGCGGCAGAGCTGAACGCGCCAGCCAAAAACTCCCCAGAATTCTGTTGTCCAAGCTAATGCCCTTGTCTTTAACTACCCCAATTAATTGCAGGAGTCTCGTTGCGGCTTGAATCAACTCCAATGGGATTGGAATCAGGCGCAGCCTTGCATGTGTTTGGGGGTGGCAGCACTCAGGTGCTCAGGGAGGCACTTGCGCTGCAGCAGATGCAGGGGATCAGGGAGACACGGTGCACCGACTAGGTGCAAAAATTGTTGTGAATAAGGTCCATGGGCAGGAATAGCGTCCTGCGGAAGCTGGCACTCGGTGTGGGTGCATAGTGGGAATTTACCTGGGAGAGATGTATTTTAGATCGCCTACATAGGAGTAGTTTGGGATCTAAGATAATGTCTGAAATCCTCTACTTGACAGAAATGGTAGATATCTAAACGTTAGGACATTTTTATGGTATTAGAGTGTACTCAAGTTGCTGGATGTCACTAAACCAATTTCTCCTAAAAGCTTGGTAGCATTTTAGCACAGCAAATAACCTGGCATGACTTAATTGGTCATCATTAATTTTTTTGATGTAAGTTGGTCATCACTCATGATTTATCAGATGAAGCAGGGTAGTATAGAATGAAGTTTACTTTGGAATTCAGGCATCACTGATGTTCAAATCTTCTCTCATCCTCCCAATTCCATAATTTTCAATCTATGTTTGCTTAAAAATTTTGCATCTAAAGAGTTTATATATAAATGCTGCCATGCTGAAAATATTAGAATACTGGTTCAGGAAAGATCTGGTTTATATATATCTCATATTGAACTGAAAAATTACTTCAAAGCATGGTATACCATTTGTTTTGCTTACATTGCTTCCAACTACAGGTACATTCCGTCACAAATTTCTAAGGATGCTGCTACCTTTCTGGTCCAGTGCACTGCCAACACTGCCAGTTACAGCACCCCCTAGAAAAGAGAGTGATGCCCCAGAAGGCCGTTCACGACATCAAAAATCATCTAGAATGGATCCTACAAAGATCTTACTTGCGATGGCGATCATGTAAGCTTTCTGACATGGTGGTAGAATTAGTATGCTATTTGGAAGTAATGTAGCATGAGTCTTGAGTGGTCCAGAATTTGACAATGGCCTTAGATATATCAATGAATTAGGTGGTTGAATGATACTTATTCCTCCCAAATATTGAATCAGATAACAATCTCTGGCCCAATGATGCTGTATATTGATCTTTATGCCACTACATGCTTCTGTCTCAATCAATTCTCTGTATACTTTAACAATACATACATAGAACCCTCCTGTTAACCTTCTGTTAGAAGAAACCTGCCAGCAGTTTGTAATTGCAGAGAAGCTTCCTTGGAATTTGGTATGATGATGGATTGCTGATACAGATGCTACCATTGCCAGTGTTTCCTTTTCCGTAGAGTGCAGCACCTTTTGGGTTTACTATGAGGGGTAGCAGTATATAATTTATTTTTCGAAACAACTTTTTTAGTATAACTACTTACAATATTGTGTCGCATCATAACCAACATTTCTATTCTTTGAACAAACAAATTTATGCTGTCAGCCCTGTCAAGCTAATAGACTCTGCACTAGGTGCAATTACCCTTTTTATGCTGATTAGCATCCAAAGTTTGTGCTTGACTTTTTTTTTGTTATCCTTTTAAATTAATTTGGCTTGGTTACATTTTTCACATGTTCTGTACTTTGCTTCCGAAATTGGTTCGCCTGCTTATGTTGAATTTCTTATGTGGACTAATGTACAGAAGTTCTATGTTTTTACAGGGCATGCATAGCAACGATGGGAATTCTTTATTATCGTTTGTCACAACGCAGTCTTTCTGAGAACTTTATTGAGGATGAACCTCAATAGTACCCTGAGATTATCAATCTTGCAGTTTATTTCTGGTGCTATGCTGCTGATTCCAAGGGTTTATACCCTCCCTGTATTTTTTTCTTCTCCCTTTTTGTGGGGCTTTCTTGGTGGCTGAGGTGGGTAGTTAGTTACTACATAAGAGATATAGTAGACTGGCTTCCATATCATGATTGATGTGCATGTTTATGTAACTATAATGCTATAAAATATCCTTTTTGTTGTTTACACCTAATGAGAAATCATAGAAATTGCCACCATTTGTTTATTTACCTCATTATAATATGTATTTCTGTCTGACTTTTGGTGGCGTCTTCTGAACTGTTAGAGATGCTATTTTGATGGTGATTTAGTAGTCATTAGAGCATGGCCAACAGAATCCCAAAAGAGACCCAATCCAAAAATCTTGGGTTTTTCTATGGAAAATTGGTTCCAATAGTTTCCCTATAAACATGTCCAAAAATTGGAATCCCAACCTTACATTTCTCGCTCTCCACAAGTTGGACATGTCTCTTCGCTCAATCCATAGGTCGGATACTGAGGCTGTTTCGTGTGCGGGAGGGGATTGGTGTGAAAGGGGATGGATCTACAATTCTCTTTTGGTGTGGAAAGGACCCATTTAAAACTCAATTTTTATTGTTGGAAGTCAATTTTTAGTTATATGTTAAAGAGAGCAATTTATTTATACCTAAAAATTTTATTAGGATTTTCAAAAATATAATTTTGGGAATAGATTTTTAGGCTTCTGCTGGTGATGCTCTTAATTTTTAGTGTACTTTAGAGCTAAGGTGAGGATGGCCTTGCTAAAAGGGACAATTATGTTCATGTCCCTACTTTCAAATCCAGTTGTAATTTTACCTTTACTTTTAAGGGCTTGTGATTTTACCTATGTTTTTTTAAATGAAGGCACATACTAAAGGTAGGGGCAAAACCATACACCTATGTTTTTTGGGTGAAAGTTGTAATGAACTATGTGATGTCATCATGCACTATGGCCCCCATAATCGTTGCCTTGATGCCTCTGTTAGGAACACCTTCAAAGAACATGATCGAACAGCAAAATCACAAAAATGCATGCATGAATGCATTTGTCACGTTAATTAGCACAAACGAAAATAAAAATGTACGTATTTTGCCCCTATCTAATAGGGAGACAAGAAATGCATTGGTGGAACTAAAAATAATTAGGAAGGTGAATTTGTTTACCCTGTGCCACAGTACCATAATTCTGAATTCCCAATGCTTCCCAAGCCTTGTATGAGCTTAGGGCAGCCAATCTAACATTTTTTTCGGTGCCTATGCTTGCAAGAATCTATAAGAGAGTATACACAATGATAATTTGAGAAGCTCGCAACAAACACTCTATATACACACCCTACTCCTGTGGTCTTTATCTTTATCTAGTTTCTATGCTAGTGCATGTTGGTGGACTCATTAATTTCAAGCTTTATCTATACTAATATAAAAAGTACCAGTTTCATATTACAATCCCGCATCACAATCGTCACACCCGCCTACGACCCACACCTATCGCCTCTCCAATAAAAAAAGAAATAAAAAAGAAAAAAATATGTCGCCTCTCTAGTCTCCACGACTGCCCTCAACACCGTGCCGCGCTGTCCCTGCATGCCTGCGCCGTGCCTTGCCGCCCCTACATGCCCGTATCGCTGGTGCCCACCCTCCATAGCCTCGTCGGTACCGCAGCAACCTTCTCCGCTGCCTCCTGCACATCTCCTGTACAACGCTCACGTCGACCACGACTACCTGGACTCGGCCACCCTGTACCATCGTCTGCTGATCTTGTGCCTATTTAGTCCGCCAGCCACCGCCGGGAGTCCTCTCCTCATACTAATGCCGTCAGATCCCCTCTCCTAAAGTGAAGGTAAAACTAACTTCCTGTTTTTTCCTTGTTTTCTTTGAGTGTGTGATGTTGTCAAATTTTGAGTATGGTACGGATTTTTTTAGATAATGAGATAAACCCGGCCTCTACATTCAACCGGATGTACACAACCAACAAGAGTACAAGAGTACTAAGACTCCAACACCATACCAAAAGGTTTACAACTTTGACCACACGACATGCCAACAGAAAAATACAAGCCCTTAGGCTGAACACACTAATACACCATTACATAAATCAAAGCCAAAGGCTAACTAAAATGGACGGAAAACACTAGGCTCCCAACCTTTGCCTCCGGTTCCAACCATACTTTGAGAAAAATTCCATAGCTCTTCCTTCCAACAAGGTGCATCCCTCTTTCACCTGAATTCCATCTTCCTCCTTAATCAACAAGGATCATTAACATGCCCAATATGTCCCCTTGAATATTACCTGCAGAAGAGAGTTAATTTTGGAACCATTAAATACCACATCATTCCTACAAAGCCATATCGTCTAACATAACACCACAATGCCAACGAAGAATTGATTTCTAAGTCTAGGTTGAACACCAATCAGCCAGTTACCAAAAAAAAGGCGGTTTGATCCCAAAGATGATATGCATAGTATTCCATATGAGTCTAGCAAAATGATAGTTGAAAAAGAGATGTTGTATTGTTTCTTTAGAATTACAAAAGCAACACTTCGTGCTACCCTTCCATTTCCTTTTTGCTAAATTATCTTTTGTTAGAATAACACCTTTCTTCAGATACCATAAGAAAATTTTAATTTTCAGTGGATCTCCAAGCTTCCAAAGGAATGTTTTCCTTGGAATCACTCCACTAACCATAAGCGCCTTATACATGGAGTTGACTGTAAAGACGCCCTTCGAGTTGGCTTTCCACACAAAGGTATCCTTTTCTTCCCCAAGAGCAACTGAGATGACTTTTGAGACCATGCTATACCAAACCACAAGGTTATCCCCAACCAGCGCCCTTCTAAAAGAGACATGTAGAGGCACCTTTTTTACGACTTCGGCTATTGTCACATTTTTCTTTCTAGTAATGCTATACAAGGATGGATACAGCATGTTGAAGGAAGTATTCCCCATCCAACAATCCTCTCAAAATCTTAGCTGAGTGCCATTACCCACTTGAAAATAGCCATAAGAAAGAAAAGATTTCTTGGCCTCCATAAGTCCTGCCCAAAAATGAATCCCCTGGTTGTTTTTCCACACACGTAATTGTTTTCTTGTACAAGTACTTCTTAAGAATCATCCTTTGCCAAACCCCATCCTCATTAATAAGCTTATACAACCATTTACTTAGCAAGCTACTGTTTTGTGCCTCTAAATTTTGTATCTCCAAGCCCCCACAGACTTTCGGTGTATAAATAATACTCCATTTAGTCAATATATACTTCTTCTTATGTTCATCATTCTGCCAGAAAAATCTAGGCCTATAATAGTCTAGTTTCTTAAGTATACCTTTAGGTACCCCAAATAAAGACAACATAAACATGCCTAAGCTACTTAAGACCGAATTAATTAAAACTAGCCTTCCTCCTACCGAAAGGCATTTCCCTTTCCAACTACTCAATTTCTTTTAAAACCTGTCCTCTATGGTTCGCCACTCTTTCTTAGACAATTTCTTATGATGCATAGGAATTCCTGAATACCTAAAAGGGTAATTTCTGATTTTGCACCGAAAAATCATGACAAGCTTATTCTCCAGTTCTTTTGCCTTTCCATAACAGAATAACTTGCTTTTATGAAAGTTGATCTTTAAACTAGCTAGTTTCTCAAATGCACTTAGTACAAGCTTAAGATATTTCGCCTTTTCAAGATCATGTTCCATAAAAAGGAATAGTATCATCAACATATTGCAAAATTGAGAGACCGTTGTCAACTGGCACAACCCTGTGAACTCTCGCCTGATCCTTAGCCCTCTATATTAAAACAGCTAGCATATCCGCCAGTATATTAAATAGAATCGGTGATACAGGATCCCCTTGTCTTAGACCTTTTTTTTGTTTGGAAAAAATTCCCAATATCATCATTGACCTTTACTGCCACGCTTCCCCCTCTAATGATTTTGTCAATCCAATTACACCACTTTGAAGAAAAACCTTTTATTCTCAGGGTCTGTTGTAGAAAAACCCAGTTAACCTTATCATAAGCCTTCTAAAAATCTATCTTTAGAATGACCCCACTCAAATTTTTCCTATACATCTCATGAATGATCCAATGTAAAATTACAACCCTTCCATTATGTTCCTACCAAGGAGGAAGGCTGATTGTGAAGGACTAATGACTTTCTGAGCTACTAGAGCTATGCGATTAGTCATTACCTTTGTAATGATTTTGAAGCTCACATTCAACAGACATATGGGTCTGTACTATTGTATTATTTTAGCTTTCTTTTGTTTTGGTAACAGAGTAATGATACCAAAATTCAGGCTATGAAGAGGCAATCTTTCTTTCTGGAAATCCCTAAAGACAACCATAAGATCCTCTTTAATCACCACCCAGAACACTTGATAGAACTACGCTGGGAAACCATCTGGTCCCGAAGCCTTGTTATGTTCCATTTGGAGAATAGCTTGTTTCACTTCGTCCTCTGTGAACTCTTTAGTTAGCACTTCGTTTTCCAACCTCAATACCTAAGCAATGTCCTCTCTTTGTGATTCCACCATAGAAAAATTATTTTCCTCCAGCGGGCCAAAAAGATTCTTATAGTATTTAGTGATGTATTTTTTTAAATGTTTATCCCCTTTAATTATCCCTTCCTCTTGCTTAAGTTAAAATATCTTAGCCTTTCTATGCTTGCCATTTGCAATCAAATGGTAATATTTTGTTTTTCCATCCCCTTCAATTATGTGTTTGGTCTTTGCCCTTTGATACCATTTTATTTCCTCCTCTCTCAACAACTGAGGAAGTCTATTTTTCAAGTAATTCTTAAGGTCCAACTCCTGCCTAGTCAACAATTGTACCTTCGCTTTCTTATCAAGCTCATCTTCTCTCGAACTCAACTTGGCCTTCTCTTTCTTATATGTCCCACTTGTATTCTTAGCCCAGCCTTTCAAGAACTTCCTTACTCTACGGATTTTATTTTGCCAACGCTCAATTGCCGAGGACCTTTTATTTTCCTTCCTCCAAGCTTCTGCTACTAACTCATGAAAGCCATCCCTTAACAATCATCCAAGCTCAAACTTGAACAAAGGTTATTTAGATGCATGAGTACCAGCTCCCGTATCGAGTAACAAAGGTGTATGATCCGAAAGGTCTCTGTTTAAGGTCCTAATTGTAGTAAGCGGATATTTCTTTTCCCAATCGGTATCCATAAGCACCCTATCTAGTTTCTTATAGGTTGGTACCTCCAAAGAGTTGGCCCAAGTGAATTTATGCCCCGAGAGAACTCTAATTCTCTCAAGTTTAAGCTATCTATGACAGTATTAAATAAAAATGGCCATTTATCATTGTACCTATCATTGCTTTTTTCATTAGGGTTTCTTATGATATTAAAATCTCCCCCAATCACCATTGGCAAGGATTCTTTGCTACAAGAATTGACCAGTTCCACAAGGAAGGCCTCCTTATATTCCTCTTGGGCAGCCCCATAGATTGCTACAAGGATCCATTGGAAACTATCAACCTTGTTCCGCATATGAAATTTTACATAAAAATCTCCTTCATCTATGGTAGCCACATCAAACGTTTCCAAATCCACTCCTAACAAAATTCCATCCAACCTGCCTTTTGGTCTAGTCCAATGCCATAAAAAATCTTTTTCCCCACAAATATTTTTTAGACAAGAATTTGAGAAATTATTCTTGCCTGTTTCCAAAAGAGCAATGAAGTCTAGCTTCTGCTCCGTTGTAGTCTCTAAAAGAAATCTAAATTTAGCCAAGTCACTAAGACCTCTGCTATTCTAGAAGATTTCTTTCATGTTTGGTATTTTTTATTATTTCTAGCTAATCTAACCCTCTTTTTCCTTTAACCTCTTGGGGCTACTTTTGATTTATATCTTTTGGGACCCTTATGTGTATCACAACTTAGGTGATTGGGTTCCCCCTCCATAACATCGTCCATTATATCACCACCCAAGTGATCAAGGATTAGGTTATTCAATCCCGCATCCTCTTTCGACCCTGAATCAAGATCTAAATCCTTAATATTCTCAAGTTTTGCCTCAACCCTATCATGCACTCTTTCTCCTTCTAACATTTTAAGAGAAAAAACAAAATCTGAAATCATCTCACTACAACTTCCTAGGTCCATCCCTATGTTATGCAAGTTCTCAACAATTGAAGAATTGGAGAAAGAAAAAAACAAATTATTAGATTCGTTACCTGAAAGCCTTTCGAGATTCATCTACGCCTTTCTTTTTCAGCTTTCTCCAACGAGTAACCACTAGCACTTCTTGCCAATCTCGCACTGGCCCTCCTTGGTGTCACCAAGACCTCCTTGATACCAGCCGCTTGCGCCACCTGTTCGCTGTCCTCCTGCCCTCTACCTTCTTTTTTATTCTCCCCAAGACCACAATCAAAGCCATCTTGCAAACCACCACCACCATTGCCCTCAAAAACAGCCAACCCCTACTCCTCCTCTTGTGCCCTCTCCCAAGCCTCCTTTAGCACCTTATCGACCGCCATATCCAAGATTTCCATAGTCATCTCCCTAACCTTACTAGCACCTTGCTTACTTTGTTCTTGTTTTCCATTCGAGCCTGCTGCCCCCTTGTCCCCCTCATCTATTATCATATCATCATTTTGGGCCCTCTTTGAATCCCTCTTCTCTCCCATATCATCATCACCTCCCTTCTCCTGTCCCAACCCATCCTCATTCCCCTCATCCTGCTCAATCTATACTTCCTCACTATTTTCACATCAAAACCCATTCGCTCTACCTCAAACTTCAACTCAAAGTAATGATCCCCCTATGACCACATCAAGGTTTTGTGGGACAAGCTTTGGGTTAAGGACAGCCACAAACACTCTACCAAAGTCACTTTTCCTAGTTGTCTTCATATCAATGGTTTGCGTTGCCCCCAACAACGAACCAATTGCCCAAAGGTTTGAAAACTCCCTCAAGCTCCTCCTCAAGCCGAAAACTCTGACCCATACCTTTGGTAAAAGAAAGCCCTCCTCTTTCTCATGCCACTCCTCAAATTGCAATCTTGCTCCGGTGAAAACACCCCCTTCCTTCACATCTGCACCACCATAGGCTATATCTCTTTGCAACTCCATCTTAGAGAGGAACGAAACGATGAAAGAGTTTTCCTCATGCTCCACTGGTTCCCATTTTCATTTGGTAGTGACTACTCTTTGCAATTGGCAAACCACTTGTTCTTTGGTGAGCTCTCCTCCCACAATACTCACTCGAGCCACCTTAGACTCTTTCTTGTTTCTTTGCAAGGGTGGATGGGGGATATGGAAGAATCCCATCCCTTTAGTGGAATAACCAACCGCTTGCGCTACTGACCTTGGTTGCTTCAACACTGGGCACTTGTGATTGACATGATCATGGCTATCGCATATATCACAATACACCTTCGTCGAACAATCACTTGCTGTGTGGCCTTTTTGAGTACATTTAGCATATCTTAGCCTTAATCAGCCCCTTCACATTACTTCCCGAAGCACGGTGATCCTCAAACAACGACGTGTCACTCCCCAAGCCTTCTACCTCCATACTAGCTACATCCTGCGCCTTCATCAACGTATCCTCATCTGATTTCTTCACTGTAACCTCCATCTCGCCCACTCGAACCAACCCAGAATTTGCCTTTGGAATGTTACCTCCCCCTCCTTTCTCTTGCACTTTCAAATCTCCCTTCCCATTGTCCTCTAAAACCTCCCTCCTTCCCATCCTGTACCTTCTTGCAATCACCTTTTGCTGCTAGCCTCATACCTTCACGATGGAACGGCCGGTTTTCATAGCCGCGGGGAGGAAGCACTGGAGCCCCACGGCCTGGGCGTCCAGTGAAGCCACCCCGCCAAGCATCGAAGCTGCACCCTCCCCTAGGCCGGCCAACTCTCTACTGCTAGCCACGGCCATGGCCACCGGCCTGCCGAACCCATATCCTGGGTTAAATCCCAGGTCACCACCATGGAAGACGAAGTCCTCCTCCTCTTCCTAGGCCCCGATGTTTCCATGCTCACTTTCTCGGCCGCCAAAACCAGTCTCCCCCTCACCATCATTTCTTCCTTGCTCTTCCTCTCCCCAGGAACTCCTCTTTCTTTCTCTCTTGTTGCAAACGAATCGGGAATGCTCTCCAATCCAACCCTCGCACCTAGTTTACCAGAAATCAAAGCGCTTCGCCCCAAACGCCGCCCTATCTCCTTGTTCTCTTTCCATCTGTGCTAGCCTGCATTTGTTAGTAACTGGCCTAGTTCACGGTTAAGCCTAAACTATGCCTTTTTCTTGCCACACCCAACCCAAACCAAAGTTGGACCTCTCTCAGCAATCGATTTTGAAACCTCCGACCGACAAACCTCCTCGTCTCCGCCACCGCTTTGTCCCCTAGATTTAAATTTTGTTATCTGGCACTCCTCAAAACCGAGGTTCGCCGTTTCCTCTCCATCTTTGTCCAGGACTCCAGACATTCCCTTCCTTTGCTCCTCCTCTTTGAATTGGTAGGAGTAAATCGGTATCTCTAGGATCCTTGCCTTATCAAGGTCACTCGGGCAAGACAATGCATTAGCATCTTCTTCCACAAAAGACCTCGCCGGCGATCCCTCTTGCACGCATCCTCTCTTTTTCTTAGCTATCTCTAGAAAATCCCCCAAGGTCGCTTGCAGTGAAACCCTAGGTTTCGGAAGCGGCCCTATCCATGGTTTGCAACTACCTCCCCTTCTTGCCACCGCTTCCACCATTCTTCCTGCCCTTTTCGTGTATCTCCTGCCACTTGACGACCAAGAACTTGAACTTACCTTCGTCGAAGTACTCGAGCAGAGCAAGAACTCACCGGTTGCCAACACTTGATCCGCAGTGAAACCTTCCGTGAGCGCCCTCTTAAAGAAGTCCTCCTTTGGACGCAGAAATGTCTTCTCTCCATCTTCTAGACACCCCTGACCAGACGTGGCTGCACTAACTTCCTCATCGTCTGAACTCTCGGCACCATCAAGTGCCTAGAATCGAGACCCTGACTGAAAGAGCACACCCAACGGCTTGATGGCAAACGATTTCGTCGGAGCAGAGTGTCGGAAGCCTAAGCCACGCGATCTGCCAGAGACCACCTGCCATGGAGACGTGTTGTCTTCCACTTCACCCTCGTCGCCCGGTTTCTCCTCAGTCTCCCACACATCTCTGGTCACAACCGGCTCCAAGCGAAACCATGCACTCTCACCGAGTGCTAGAGTGAGCCTTCGGCCGCCGGCACCACCCCCCCCCCCTCGGCCATCCACCCTAGCACTCATCGCTTCATCCTCCCTCTTCCTAGTTGGAGCTGCTCATGACGTAGCTGGAAGCTGACGACGACGACGACTGTGACGGTGATCAGGACCGGAGTGTAGGTCAGAACATAACTGGACTTGTCGAGTGGTATGGCCAGAACAAGAAGCTGAGGGACCTCATCAACCTTGTTGTCATTGCAGGGCTCCTGGATGCTTCACAGTCCAAGAATGGTACGGATATATTGTGGTTCTGTGATGTGTCTGATGATTTGTCGATCGGTTATTGATTGATTGGTTGCAGTAATCTGATTTGCATGCCATTTAGCTACGAGGGCATAGGTACACCATGTGTTGGGGTGGAATTCGTAAATTGCTCTCATCAATCTTAGTCTTCTTCAGCTAACTTTGTAGTTTCTGAATTTATTCAGATATGGAGGTCGCACTGAACGACCTACTGACTAAGCTTCGCCATGTGTTGGGGGTGGAATTCTTAAATTGCTCTCATAAATCTTATCCTTCTTCAGCTAACTCTGTAGTTTCTGAACTTATTCAGATAAGGAGGTCTCACTCAACAGCCTACTGAATAGCATAGCAAAAAGAGGTATGCAAAAAGGAAAAAAGATTTTGCCAGGAAGACAACAACCACACGCTCGTGCTGCCGCTCCTTCACACCAGCCCTCCATCGCTGGCCCTGAAAGCTGGAATAAGAGTGACCATCTGATGCAATGGAAAGCACCGGAATCTCCACACCAGATTCGTGAACAACATCAGGTTTATTGTCTTTTGTTCTTTCCAATATTTGCCTCTCATGTGACCAATATTCGTTGTTCTTTCCAATATTTGCCACTAATGTGACCAATATTGGTCAACAATATCTGGCATTGCAGCATTAAATCTGGATATATACATTAATAGAACATGTTTGCTAGAGCATCATTCATGTAGATGTGAAGGGTCGACTAGCAATTTAACCACAAACACTATTATTTGTTTCGTTGTCTGGTTGGTAAAAGCTAGAACAAAAATAGCATGGTACTTTGTTGTTGTCTGTTAGTAGATAAATCTGAACTTGGACCATATAATGAAATGTCAAGTCAGTAACTCGTTACATTTTGTAGGCTTAAACTAGCTAATTATTTTCTGAAAGATAGTATTTGTCTAAATTTATTAGATCACATGTGATATATATGATGAATAATTAGCAAAAGCAAGTATTGTTTGGACTAATATGGATCAAGTTGGGAAGAGCTTGTTTCCGAAATATGTTTTCTTTGTCTTTGATGTGCAGGTGAAGCTAGCAGATGATTATGATGAGTAACAAGGGACCAATACTAGGATGGGGTTTTCGAGGTCAGAATTGGTCAGGAGATGTCATTGGATGGTCATGAGAAGATGATGGAGGACATAGAACGGGGAAGTTCTATGTCAATTGGGTCCGTGGTGTTCGGACATGATGATGTTGGACCGGCTAATGGACCGGCGGTTTAGTTTGCAATAGATTATGGGATTAAAAATCCATATGAGTTAATTGGGCCAATATTGAGCCTAGTCATGTGTTATTGGGCTGTCTCTATTCTATTGTATAAAAAGGTAGAGGGAGAGAAAGAGAGAGATGACGAGAGACCAGAAGAGAAAAACATTCTTTTTAGGGTTTGAGAGAACGAGGGTTGAGAGAGATTGGGTAATTTTGTAGGCACTTTTGAAACATGATTTGATCAATAAAATTTAGCAAAACCATCCACAATTTCGTTTTTCAATTCGGATTTCGCATATGGTGAGTTTTGATAGGTTTTTCTTTGATGTTATATGCTTCCATATTTTGATCTAACCATTGGATTTGAGTGGCGTTAGATTCGCAATGAAGTCTAGTTTCTACCTACCAAATTTGGTTTAGATCCATCGGATAGTTTTTAATTAATATAGGTTTTAGTGCATGCTTGTCAGGTTTTGTTCAGATTGAAGTTTGCTTAGATCCAGTCAATTTCATCCATTAGTTTTCGTACTTCTTGGCCAAAATTGAACCTAGGCTATGTCTAGAACTTATGTTTCAAGTTTTATATCAAACGGATTTGAATCGGTGGAGTTCTAATGATTTTCATCAAAAAGCCGTGTGTTGTTTTTACTGTTCAGTACCGTAGCATGATGTTGTTCTACACTGTGGCCGTGAGTTCAAAGTTTTGTTTTGCATCTTTTGCATATGAGGGTGATTGGTTTGGTGTTCTAGTGATATTAGAATAACTTAATATTATTTGTTATTTTTTCCACTGCGTGTTTTGCTTTCTTTGTTAGAGAAAGAAACTGAAGATCATTCACCCCCTCTGGTCGATGCCATCCCGATCCTACAAGTGGTATCAAAGCGAGGTTAAGGTATGGCATCAGATAAGTATGTTAATCGTCGTCCTATGCTTAATGGTTCAAATTTCTCTTGTTGGAAGAGTCGTATGCAATCTTACATTGAAGCTCAAGGTAGCGATGTTTGGTGCAAAGTTACTCATGAGTATGTTGTAGCTGATATGGTTACAAATGAAAATAAAACCGATGTTGATTTAAATGCTAAAGCTAGAAACTTGATTTTTCAAGGAATTTTAGAAAAAGAATTTGATCGAGTTTGTCACTTGCGCTCTGCTTACAATGTTTGGAAAACACTTTGTGACTATCATGAAGGTTCAACTAACATTAAGAAAGTATGCAAAAATATTTATCAAAAGGTTTTTTCTGATTTCTTTATGAAACCGGGTGAATTAATTGATGATATTTTCTCTAGGTTTGAGAAAATTTTGAGCAACTTGCATGGTGTTGGAGTTAATAATACTGTTGAGGATAATGCTAGTAAAATTTTGAGATCTCTCAGTCCTAAATGGCGCGTTATTGTTACTGCAATTAATCAAACTGTTGATTTGGATTCTTTGACCATGGATGATCTTTATTCTAGCCTAAAAAACATATGAGATGGATTCTTTATCACCTAGAGATGATAAATCGTCTTCACATGCACTTGTTGCTAACCCCAGCACTTTGTTTGGATTATCATCTTCTGTTTCCTTGTCTGCATTGGCTTCCTTTTCAGATGAACAATTTGAGATGCTCCCCGAAGAAGATCTGGTGCTTATCTCATCACATGCATACAAGGCACTCAACAATGTGAGAATGAGAAGGTAGGGAGGCATGGCTTTAGGCTCCTTCAATTGCTTTGAATGTGGACAGCCCGGCCATATCAAGTTAAATTGTCCCAAGTTAAAGAAGAATGAAGAAAAGGAACCAATTCAACGTAGCTCAAGACATAATACCTCCAAGCGTACTAAACTTTGTAGAATCGCCAAAAAGATAATAGCTGCTATAGAGGAGTGTGATCTCAGTGATATAGATTTTGAGAGTGACGATGAACTAAGCGACAAGAAAGACAAGAAGAAAGATTTTGATGATGATTTCACTGGCATGTGTTTTATGGCAAAACGGGATAGTGACGGTGACTTCGATCTTGATGAGGTAAGACCTAGCTATGATGAGCTTGAATATGCCATGATTAAAATTGCTTCAGAACTTAAAAAGACTAAGAAATCTCTTCAAGAAAAATATTTAGAAATTGAAAATTCTAATTCTGAAATTGTAAGACAAGTCTTTAATTCCTGATGATGACTCATGTGAATCCTGCACTTCCCTTTTAGTTGAGCTAAATAATGCTAGATCCATTAACACTTCCTTCTTAGATAAAGTTAACACTATAAAAGATTGATGAGAAAAATTACGTGCAAATTTTGCCTTAGGAACTACTATGCATACCTATGTGGTTGACAAGTTGCTTGTTACTAGGATGAACCTAAAAAGATGAAAGTTGCTTTACTTGCTAGCACCCTAGTTACATCACATGCTTTTAAAAATGTTAAATCTACAAATATGCCATGTGATAAATGTTATGTGCTTCAATTAAAACTGAAAGATGCTTATGGTAGAGTTGACCAATTGCAATGTGATATGCTTACTCATGAGGTTCTCTCATGTTCAAATTGTCGCAAACAAAAAACTGTACAAAAGAGTTGTGAAATTATGTTTCTTTGATTAATAAGATTGCTTATCTTAAAAGTGCTTTGCAACGATTTTCCAATGATAAAAAGAAACTCAACATGATTTTGGACATATCAAAAGTAAGCACACACAATAGAGGTCTAGGTTTTGATGTACGTGCTTATTTTCAAAATTACCAACCAACCTTGCTAAGAGTTACCGAAAATGGAGAATTTGAGGTTAAACCTAAACCAAAGAAAACAATTTTCAAATCAGCTGGGATTATGTCAAACCTATCTATAGCAGGTGCAATTGCTTCTTTTTCAAAACCTCATGTGAAATACCATTGCACTCATTGTGGTAATGATGGATATTTAGTTCAGTTTTACTTTAGACTTGCAAGAAAACAAAAAATAGATAAAGAACAAGAATTTACAAGGTTGAGGTGGCAAAGGCCACGTTTTGCTTCAATTGGCACAATTATACCTCATGTTCACCGTCAGCCAAACTGGCACCAAGGGATGGTCAGACCGCGAGTTTTACAACGGTCAGAACATCTTTTTGTGAAGCTTCAAGGTAAGTTATTAGGTAAGAATAGTTCTAATTTTTTTCAAGCATATACACGTGCTTTACCTACTGGTTCTATTGGTCGTGTGTTTGTGTTGGATTCCTAAATTTCTTATTTCTAACCCCAACACGGAAGCCTCTACATGTTCTTGTGCATAGGATTTTCGAGGCTAACTCTCTCATGTACTTTACATTGTTGAGACAACAAATGTTTTTCAGGTGTCATCACTTTAATTTTGAGTTGACATATTATTTCCTACATCCTTTACTAGCGTTTTCTTATGCTAGTTTTTGAGGTAGTGGATTTAATAATAGTACAAGTGGCTTATGTTAACTCATGAGAGTGCTTCACCTTGGTGGATATGGATTGACAATAGATGGTCTTTTCACAGAATCTTTGGTTCTTCTCGATTTACTTTGTTTTTCTTCTAGGAGAGTTGGAGGTTGATTTGAGGGAGAGTTTGTCTTTTTATTGCATTGCATTGCTCTAAATCTGAAAATATAAAAAAAAATGAGAAAAGTGGAGCTTTGACATTTACCTCTAGTATATTTTTGTGCCTGCTAGCAATATAAGTGAGGTTTATTGATTCCTAGTATAGCTTGTAAATGTTTTAGTCTTTTTATGAGCCTTTGCTATTAATTTTAAGGGATAATGCCACATGACACTTAATTCTTTTACTTAAATTAATGAAATGTGCAATGTTGAACCTAGTGCTCGTTTGGATGATTTATGCTTGCATGTATGCTTGTTGGTTTTTTCATTCCTCAAATGCTCTCTAAATGCCGCAAGTTCAAAGAAAGTCTAATTGCTTGTATTTACTTTATAAGAGATAAAAATGGATACCGAATCCTTGGAAGCAGTAATCACGACAAGGACGTATCCGCAGTGAGGAAAATAATGGGTGCCGAATCCTTGGAAACAATAATCACGACAAGGACATATCCGGAATAATTGAGAGATTTCATTTCTATGCTATCAATGTTCAATGTGAGCAAAAAGCTCGAATTTTGTTGAAAAATCTCTCTAAGTGGTATCCTCTTTCTTGAAAGAGCATGTAAATTTGAGAAATGAGTGTCATACACAACTTGCCTATGTGTGGGGTATTTTGTTCAACCTATGTACTAGTGGATATGTAGCATTATAAAAAGTTAAAATCATGAATTTTTAGTGCTAATTTGATCTTGATTATAATATCATTGATTCATGTTTGGACTTTAATTGCTAATTGACCGATCTATCTCCCTTGCCTTGCGACACATGCTACTTGGATTGCTTTAGGTACACTTCAAAGTTCCTAAAAAAGAAAAAAGGGAAATATAAACAATGATAACAAGTTGTGAAACAATGACATCGTGTTTTAATGGTTCTTTATTCTCTTTTTGTATCCTTGATGTATTCATTGTCAAAGGGGAAGAAATATACAAAATGCATGCATAATGAAAGGGGAGCAAGCTTTGCATGATATTTGAAAGTTTTGACAATTTGGATCAATTCTAAAAAATAATCGATTTTGTGTTTTTTTGTCTAAAGTTTGAATAAGACGGAGAAATTCTTTTCTTGTGCTAAGGGGGATAATTTTTCTTTTCACTTTGTGGTTTTGTGTTTTTCAACCACTTTTTGAGCTATTGTGCTATTAACACATCATTTTCTTTTGTTTTTGAAACACTAAAAAATACATTTTCGAGGTGTTGCCAATGTATTCATCAAGGGGGAGATTGTTAGATCACATGTGATATATATGATGAATAATTGGCAAAAGCAAGTATTGTTTGTACTAATATGGATCAAGTTGGAAAGAACTTGTTTTGTTTTCTTTGTCTTTGATGCGTAGGTGAAGCTAGGAGGTGATCATGGTGAGTGACGAGACCGATACTAGTGTCGGAGGATGAAACCTCGACTGCGGGAAGTCGGGAGACCCCCCTTTGAGATTCGGCCAGGGGAGTAGTTTTCAGGTGACTAAGGCGTCCGGTGGAAGGATGGATGGAATCAGCGATACCCGGGAGCGAAGGGCCCGGGCTGAGAGATGAAGGGTTCGGACCGTCCGATTCGGGACCGGACCGTCCGAATCCCGGGGGCCCGAGCTGGAGACAGAGGGGTCCGGACCGTCCGCTTCGGGTCCGGACCGTCCGAACCGTGATAACCGCGCGGGAGAGAGATCGATCGTCCGGAAGGCGGAGAATCGTGGCGCACAGAGGAAACGGGAGGCGTTTAGACAGGTTCGGGCCGCTCGGAAGCGTAATACCCTACTCCTGTGTGTATGCTATGTGGAGGTGAATATGGTTTTGAGTGTTACAGGACGTTCCCGGCGAGCTTAGGAGCTCGGAGCTGGGGAAGAAAAACAGTGGCGACAGTGTGCGATAGAAGGCGGGTCCTAGCCAGAGAGCGGTTGCTAATGCTGAAGCTTGCCCCCCTCCTCTCGTCGGCTGGGATCCTCCTTTATAGAGCAGGGGAGTCCACAGTGCCAGCACACCGAGAGAGAGAGTTTCTGGTGAGTTCTCCGGTCCTCCCCTCCGCCTGCGACGCCCACGCCGGAGTTGGAGGGACATCTAGTCGCTCACGTCCGCCTGCGCCAGAGTTGGTATTGCTCGTCCGGTCATGCTTGGTCAGCACGTCGCCGTGAGCGGATGGAGCATGGAGATGGGACGGCACCTGCCTCCGCTGCCGGGGCGTGGACGTCCGGAGCCTTCTTAGTCAAAAGCGCTCTGCCTGTACAGCGAAAGGAGCCTCCACAGTCAAAAAGGTTCTGACTGCGCAGGGTGCGGGCCCACGGGTGGTTGGAGAGCCGGTCCGATCGTGTCAGGGACCTTCGTGTGGGCCCCGGGGGTGAAGCCGATGGAGTCGACGACGAGCCCGGGGCCGAAGGAGACGGTGCCCCGAGGACGAGCCCGGGGCCGATGGAGAGATGGCCCCCGGGGAACTGACGTGGCCGATGACCCACGCGTCCCCAGGGCATGTGGGACCCCCTGTCCTATTTCGCCGACAGTGGCCCCTGGCCCTGTTGCTCGGCCGGAACCGCTCCGGGCAGGAATGGGGCCACGTCCTTGAAGAAACGAGGGGACGCTGGGTCTGCCTGGTTCATCTTGAGTTGGTGGGGCTTGGTTCGCCGGAAACTGACATGGGCCGGGACCCAGAGGCCCCGGCCGTAATGCGGCAGATATGTACCCGGGATCCAGGGGCCCGGGTTGGAAGTTTGGAGTGAAGTGTTGAGGAAGCCGGGCGGCAGCGATCGCAATGGCGATGCAGCTGCTCGCCGCCCGTACAGTCGCCACTGAGTTCTTCATGGCAACCTGCTGGCCGGAGATCGCGGCTGCAGAGAGGTGCGTCGCCCAATCGATGGGCGCCACCGAGTCTGCCACCGACGAGGCCTTCCGCGCCTGGTCCGAGATGGGGGCGCGGGAGGAGGAAACACTCTCCCGAGAGGAAAGCGTCTGGGCCTAAGAGGCCGGGCTCGCGTCTCGGGAGCGTGAGATCGTCGCGCGCGAGGAAGTCGCGGTGGTTCGCGAGTTGGCGCGGGAGGCCGTGGTCGAGTCCGCTGCCCCGGAGGCAGGGTTCTTCGACCGCGGCGAACATCTTGTAAAGCCGATGCCTGACGAAGAGGTCGAGGAAGATGCCGGTTCCCTTTTGACACCATCCGCGGCCGCCTTCGGGGCCCGGGGGCCTTCTATGCCCCGGAGGGCTCCTCTTCTGATGTCGCCTGGGGTCCGGTCGGAAGTACACCTGTGACCGCCCCCCAGGCGATCTGGGCCTCGCTCATGCTTGCGCTCCGGTTCTGCCTGTCTTGTACAAAGGGAGACATTTGCATATGTATATGATCATGTTTATATTTTCGTACCTTGGTTTATTGTGTTTTTTGGAGGTCGCTTGCACTCGGCATGTGCTCAGGGCCCGGGGGCCCCTGCTGTCATGCGAAGGATATGTGTCCGGGACCCGGGGGCCCCGGACTGGAATATGGTTTGATATAAGCCGGGTTCCGGGGGCCCGGGCTTGAATATGGGACGTGAGACGACCTTCCGGACGCATTCTCGCCGGGGCGGTGCTGTCCGGGCTATCGCGCCCTATTCCGGGTGTCGCGTTCCTAGGCTTGCACTCGCCTTGGCGAGGCCGCCCTGGTTCGGCACCTCGGTGTCGGGCCCGGGGCGCGGATTCGGGAATCCGCGCCTCGGCTCGAATGTGCCCGGGACCCAGGGGGCCCCGGACATGAATACGGGACGTGAGACGACCTTCCGGACGCATTCTCACTGGGGTGGTGCTGGTTATGAACGAGGAGCGGCGCCTCGCTGAAGAAGTATTCCGGCCTGTGTTATATGCTCTTCGGTCTTTGGCCTATCAGGGGCCATGCTCGGGCTCATCTTCCTCGAGAGGGAACGAGTCCTCGACACCGGGAGAAGATTTCACCCGGGAGCAGCTGATCGGCTGGGAACGGATCAACCGGGAGGTGCCGATCTATCGGGAGCGGTCGGTCAACCGGGAGTAGCCGATCAACCAGGAACTAATCAACCGGGAGCGGCTGATCAACCGGGAGCGAGTGATCTCTCGAGACCGGGAGAAGACCATCAACCGGGAGCAGCCGATCAACCGGGAACGGATCAACCGGGAGGTGCCGATCTATCGGGAGCGGTCGGTCAACCGGGAGCAGCCGATCAACCGGGAACTAATCAACCGGGAGCGGCCAATCAACCGGGAGCGAGCGAACTCTCGAGACCGGGAGAAGACCATCAACCGGGAGCGGCCGTTCAACCGGAAATTTATCAACCGGGAGCAGCTTGCCAGGACTCGCGCTCGACAGGGCGGCGTGGTCCGGACTATCACACCCTATGTGTGTCCGGGACCCGGAGGCCCCGGATTGAGTCGGGACGAACCGCCCGGACTTGCCATCGCGTCCGATGAAGTCCGGGTAGTCGTACCCTATGTGTGTCCGGGACCCGGAGGCCCCGGACTGAGTCGGGACGAACTGCCCGGACTTGCCATCGCGTCCGATGAAGTCCGGGTAGTCGTACCCTATGTGTGTCCGGGACCCGGAGGCCCCGGATTGTAATGTGGGACGAATCGGGACGATCTCTCCGGGCGTGCTCGCCGGGGCAATGCAGTCCGGGTACTCGCGCCCTGTGAGGGTCATTCCGGGTGCCACGTTCCTAGGCGCGCACTCGCCTTGGCGATGCCGCCCTGGGTCGGGCTCCTCAGAGTCGGGCCCGGGAGGTAAGTCCCGGGCTGAATGTTTGCCGGGCGAGGGGCGCTTTACGACGAGCGCCACGCTCGCTGCCTGCAGAATATTATTGGTGTGTGCCCAGCCATCAACTTGTGCGTCACGACCTGAGGCCACGGCGGAGGAGCGGGCACGAGCCCCGCTACCGAGGGTAGCGAGGACGCTCTCGGGTTCTTGGAACTCGAGAGGTTGCTCCGGATAGGGAGAGGGAGTCGGGCCGTCGGTCGGCCTATCCATTGCCTTCGGCTAGACCATCCGGCCTGGGATCGGACCATCCAAATCCCTGCAATCGAACCGTCCGAACCGGGGCCGGACCGTCCGAACTCCTACGGGCGGATCGTTCGAATCACCCCGACCGGGCTTGGCATGCTAAGGCTCCTGCCGGAAGTACTTGACCTGCTTGGCCAAGCTTTGGACGGCACGGCACTCCGTGAGATCGTGCGAATCCGTCTCGTGGACGGCGCACCACTTCTGGGCCGCTGCCGATGAAGGCGGCGCGCGTGCGGCCCTTTGCCGCTCGCCGGTGTTGTTGTCCCCGTGGGCATCGTCGGCCCGTGGGGCGCCCACAACAGCCAAGGCGAAGCTGTCGGCGGCCGCCTTCTCCTTCTGTCGCTTCCTCCTGTCCCGACGCGCCGCGGAGCGTGAGGACTCACCGTATTCTTCGGGGTCCTCGTCAGGGGCCTCGGGGCGCGGCTCGTTCCACGCCTGGGCCTCTTCCTTGCTGGCGCAGAGGTCGGCGAGCTTGAACAGCTCAGCCGTAGTCTGGACGTCGCGGGTGCCCATTTTTTCGAGCATGCACTTGTCACGCACGCTCGAGCGAAAGGCATGGATAATCGTGTGAGGAGCGATGTGGGAGATGGTATTGCGAACCTGGCTGAAGCACTGTAGGAAATGCCTCAGCGTCTCGTCCCTGCCCTGACGTAGGGCATGGAGGTCCGTCTCGGTCCCAGGGCGCGGAAAGGTGCCCTGGAAGTTGGCCACGAACTGGTGGCAGAGGTCCTCCCACGAGTAGACTGATCCCTCGGGGAGGTTCATCATCCAAGAGCGCGCCTGGGCTTTGAGAGCGACGGGGAAGTAGTTCGCCATCACTCGATCATCGCCACCGGCCGCCAGGATGGCAGTAGTGTATATTTGCAGGAACTCCGTGGGATCCACGGAGCCGTCATACTTCTCCGGCAAGCTGGGCCGGAACCTGGCCGGCCAGCGAACCTGCCGGAGGCCTGGGGAGAGCGCCAGGCAACCCGAGCCGTACAGAGCGGGCTCGGGTAACAGATGACGGTTTCCCGTCAGTAGGTTGGAGCTGGAGGCCTGGACCTCGGAACGCGTGGCGGCGTCCGCGCGCCGCTCGCGTTGCCGCTCCATTGTGACCCGAGCGTCCTCATGAGCTCGCACCCGGTTTCGCCGGTTACGGTGGTCGCCCTGGCCGTTCTTGGTCCCGGGCGTGGCGCGTGGCGCCGCGCCTTGGGCTTGATCCTGGCTCGGGGTAGCGGGCCGGCTCGTGCTAGAAGTTGCGCGGCCGGCTCGCCCGGCCCCTGTGCTGCTGCCGGCGGCGACCTGGCGATGGGCCGTGCCCACCAGGTGGGTGACCTCGTTGAGCCAGCGCCGTTCCCGGTCTCCAGCCCCGGTAAACATCGGGGGGTGGTGCAGGAGGGCTTCCGCCGCCAAGAGGGCTCCCTGCGGTGACCCAGGCTGGAAGTCGAGGTTGCGGCGCGCCGTGGAGCGGCGGGTCTGCTCGCGCCTCATGGATGAGGCCGCGGCGGACCCGGCAGGGCACTTACCGGCTCCCTCCGCAAGGGAAGGTGCCGAGGCCGGGCAACCAGGCCACCGCTGGGCGTACTCGGTCCGCAGGGCGTGCGCCGCACGCCCCCAGGAAGAGGAGGAGGGGAAGTGCGGCGGGCGCGTCACAGGGCTTGTGTCGCCCGGCGGAGTGAAGCCGCCGGACTCTTCGTCAGAGTCGTGCGGGCGATGGCCTCCTGCCATGGAGTGCGTTGGTGTACCACCTGAAAAGGAAACTCCCCCTACCTGGCGCGCCAGCTGTCGGAGGATGAAACCTCGACTGCGGGAAGTCGGGAGACCCCCCTTTGAGATTCGGCCAGGGGAGTAGTTTTCAGGTGACTAAGGCGTCCGGTGGAAGGATGGATGGAATCAGCGATACCCGGGAGCGAAGGGCCCGGGCTGAGAGATGAAGGGTTCGGACCGTCCGATTCGGGACCGGACCGTCCGAATCTCGGGGGCCCGAGCTGGAGACAGAGGGGTCCGGACCGTCCGCTTCGGGTCCGGACCGTCCGAACCGTGATAACCGCGCGGGAGAGAGATCGATCGTCCGGAAGGCGGAGAACCGTGGCGCACAGAGGAAACGGGAGGCGTTTAGATAGGTTCGGGCCGCTCGGAAGCGTAATACCCTACTCCTGTGTGTATGCTATGTGGAGGTGAATATGGTTTTGAGTGTTACAGGACGTTCCCGGCGAGCTTAGGAGCTCGGAGCTGGGGAAGAAAAACAGTGGCGACAGTGTGCGATAGAAGGCGGGTCCTAGCCAGAGAGCGGTTGCTAATGCTGAAGCTTGCCCTCCCTCCTCTCGTCGGCTGGGATCCTCCTTTATAGAGCAGGGGAGTCCACAGTGCCAGCACACCGAGAGAGAGAGTTTCTGGTGAGTTCTCCAGTCCTCCCCTCCGCCTGCGACGCCCACGCCGGAGTTGGAGGGACATCTAGTCGCTCACGTCTGCCTGCGCCGGAGTTGGTACTGCTCGTCCGGTCACGCTTGGTCAGCACCTCGCCGTGAGCGGATGGAGCATGGAGATGGGACGGCACCTGCCTCCGCTGCCGGGGCGTGGATGTCCGGAGCCTTCTTAGTCAAAAGCGCTCTGCCTGTACAGCGAAAGGAGCCTCCACAGTCAAAAAGGTTCTGACTGCGCAGGGTGCGGGCCCACAGGTGGTTGGAGAGCCGGTCCGAGCATGTCAGGGACCTTCGTGTGGGCCCCGGGGGTGAAGCCGATGGAGTCGACGACGAGCCCGGGGTCGAAGGAGACGGCGCCCCAGGGACGATCCCGGGGCCGATGGAGAGATGGCCCCCGGGGAACTAACGTGGCCGATGACCTACGCGTCCCCAGGGCATGTGGGACCCCCTGTCCCATTTCGCCAACAACTAGGATGGGGTTTCCGAGGTTAGAATCGGTCGGGAGATGTCACTGGATGGTCATGCCCTAGCTTGGTCGCATGAAGATGATGGGGAACGTAGAACGGAGAAGTTCTACTTTAATTGAGTCCGTGGTGTTCGGATATTATGATGTTGGACCGGCTAATGGACCGATGGTTTAGTTTGCAATAGATTATAGGCTTAAAAGTCCATATGGGTTAATTGGGCCAATGTTGGGCCTAGTCATGTGTTATTGGGCTGTCTCTACTTTATTGTATAAAAGGTAGAGGGAGAGAAAGAGAGAGATGACGAGAGAACAAAAGAAAAAAAACGTGTTCTTTTTAGGGTTTGAGAGAACGAGGGTTGAGAGAGATTGAGTGCTTTCGTAGGCACTTTTGAAACATGATTTGATCAATAAAGTTTAGCAAAACAATACACAATTCCGTTTTTCAATTTGGATTTCCCATATGGTGAGTTTTGGCAGATTTTTCTCTCATGTTATATTACTTCCAGATTTTGATCAAACCATTGGATTTGAGTGTGGTTTTTGTGTTATATTCGCAATTAAGTCTAGTTTCTACCTACCATATTTGGTTTAGATCCATATGCTAGTTTTTAATTTTTTAATTAATATATGTTTTAGTGTACGTCTGTCAGGTTTTGTTTAGATTTAAGTTTGTTTAGATCCTGTCAATTTTATCCGTTAGTTTTCGTGTATCTTGGCTAAAATTGAACTAGGCTATGTCTAGAGCTTATGTTTCAAGTTTCATATCAAACAGATTTGAATTGGTGGAGTTCTAACGATTTTTATCAAAAGGCCATGTGCTGTATTTACTATTTAGTACTATAGCATGGTATTGTTCTGCATTGTAGCTGTAAGTTAAAGTTCTGTTTTGCATCTTTTACATATGAGGGTGATTAGTTTGGTGTTCTAGTGATATTAAAATAACTTAATATTATTTATTATTATTTGCACTGCGTGTTTTGCTTACTTTGCTAGAGAAAGAAACTGACGATCATTCACCCCACTCTGATGGACGTCATCCCGATACTACAAAATTAACATTTCTATTAATACAACAATTTTTTTTATCAAGCTTTAGTTGAATACTCCTGCTGCAACTGCAAGGGATGAGTTCATTTTTAACAGATTAGAAATAAATGTCTGCTTATCTTCTGTAAGGTTAGACTTATTTAAATTTAGGAAGTTTTGCTTGTTTTTTTCACTAAATTTTGTCAATTTGAGCATATCCTGATTAGCACTTGGCTCTATAAAGGCACACATCTGATGGAAGCCCTGTATTTTTCGATTGCAATTCACGTGGAAAAGTTTCTCCTAGAGAGCCCCTTTCTCCTGCCAGCACAAGTTCACGTGTAGAAGATGTGGAGGACAGATGCGAAGGTTTTTCCTTGCTTCATCTTGCATGTCATGTTGCAAGTGTTGGAATGGTTGAATTACTTTTGCAGTACGGAGCTAATGTAAATGCGATTGACTCGAGAGATCGGACACCCCATTCATCACTGTATATTGAAAGGAAGACAGACGCTTGCTAAGCTTCTACTCTCCAGGTATTTAAATACTTACAACTTCAGTGTTTCATTATCTAAAAAACAACTTCAGTGTTTATCTTGCTCTATATATCCACCAAACCAAATACTAGTCGTCCCTGGTTTGCTGGAGGGTACTTTCCTGGTGCCAAGCATTTTTTTTCTTTAAAAAAAAAGAATCCTCTGTGAGGGAACATCCTGAAAGATAAAAAACAACATTTTCCACACTGAGAACGATTTTGATGACCTGCAATGCAAAAGCTCGACTTTATATTGGTGGTCTCACCTTTCTTGTCTTTGCAAATTTATGCAGGGGGGCTAATCCTCCACAAGTCGCCTACCAAGATGGCAGGACATCATTACAGTGTGCCGTCGACGGTGGAACAAGCGACGAAGGCATTCATTCTTGTGTTGTTAGAAGACGATCATACTAGATGAAATCTGGTGGGGGAAGGCCCTTGCTTCAGTAGTTTTTCTTCTTTGATACAGACCACGCCCGTCGTGAAGTCGGACTAACCCAGCTCCAGGCTCTCCCAGCTTGTGTTGCTCAATGTCCCAGGTTTGTGGCGTGAAGTAGCCTATAGGTTCTTCTTATGCTTCAGTAACAGGATGTGCTGCCCTTTCTTATCCTATATACCATTTCATTGCTGCTTCTTTTAGCGTAAGCTATCCTTATTTATATATGTTCATCTCGCAAACGGTTTGGTTTTGTTTGCATAATATGTAAGTTTGTATACCGATCGATTTGCTTCTCTTTGTTTTGAGGTAGGTCCCCTAGTTTCCACCAAGGATGGTTGGCTGTACATATCGAGATGTATCATTGTGATTTATTATGGAATGTGCAATATCAACTTGTTGAAAAGTAATTATGATTTATTATGGAATGTGCAACATCAACTTGTTGAAAATAATGGTTTTTTTTGCCTTCCTCTTTCTAATTTTATGGGGATATCTTATGTTGTTTTTTTTCTCGAAACATAGTACATATACACATGCTCATATACATGTGATCGCACTTACTTCTATGAACATACAAATACACTCTATGTTTGAGCACCTTAAAAAACTAGGCCAACATATGTTGATATTAAAGTATCCATCCGTGTTCAGTCCAGGGTGCATAGTTCGTATCTCTTCTATTATTTTAGACCGAAGATATGTTTCGGTCCCATCTTTAACAAAACAAAACTTTACAAGTTCTCTGGGACAGCAGCTTTAAAATCAACCTATAGAAATGATAATCCCAAAATCTAATGAGTTCTATTGATTTGTAACAACTGTTAACAGGTGTTTGCACCAGGTTCCCAGAAGTTGCTGAGCTCTTCTTGATCTTGATTTGGAGATCTATGGCAAGATACCTTGCAAAATACTCTCTGGAAACTCAAAATACACTGCTTACATTGTGTTCATGGTAGATGACGATTAGTTTGGGCTGGCTTCAGTCCAGGACACATCAATCAGTATTAGGGGAAGCCAATCCGCTATATGCCAAGTTTGCTCCGATAGCTCTAGCCGCCTGGGTTATATTGCTATTTTTTTATCTGATAGCCAGTTGTCACTGTGTGGCTATACATGTTTTTAAGTAAACTCTAAATGAATTTTCTGAAGTTACTTTAATAATTATTTGGTTATTTGTTACTGAGTATATAACACGTTATTCCTTTCTCATCAGGGTCTGGAAATGCTCCCTACCATTTTTTGAATTTACATGAATATATGTTTTGGAAAAATGCTTTCTATTATTTTTGCATCTGGCCTTCAGCAATGCAATTTATAACCTATAACTATACTAATTAGGCATTTTCTAGGAGCTCCTACATTAAACAAAATCAGGCCATTAGTCGGATGAATCAAATCATCGTGTCGTAGATCATGTTTGAAAATTTTAAACAACAGACTATCTTTGCCGTGGGCCAATTAAGTTAAGCCCATCCAATCTGCGCCATTGGCCGGGTCAAATTAGGTTCATTCTATCAATCTCTATGCTTCGAGCAATCAGCAGACGGGAACAACGCACATCCGCGCGCATGTGGGACTACAGCAGCGACGGGGCCAGACCTGCTGTTCCAAGAGACGGCGGCCATGCCATGATGGCCTCCTCCGTCACAGTGACATTGTCACTCCATGTATGCTTTGAGTAATCAGCAGATCCGCAGCAACGAAGGATGGCTCCACCAAAATTAACCGGGGACGCACGCAACCACAAACCTTCTCTAGCTGTTGCTATGTTTACTCTCAGTCAAGATCTAACCAATTCCGATGCCATTTTTATTGAAACTTTTCTGGTTTTCTATTCTGTTGTTTCTTTTCATGCAATTTTGGACTGTTTAGATTTTCTAAGCTAAAAGAGAGACACCGAACTATGTACAACTCCGCACTAATTAATCTAAATTTGGGATTATTAAATTAAGGGAAAGAAACTAAATTGAGGCTCCAACACAAGAACAGGTCGTAGTAATTAATTCTAAATTTTGGAATTATCCAATTTTGAAAAAACATGTAATTAAAACTTCAAACCAAGTACAACTTTGTTTTTATTAATTCTAAATTTAGAATTATTAAATTGTCTTAAAAGATACTAATATAAGGATCTAACAAGAGAACGAATCTTCCTAATTAATTCTGAACCAAGAATAACTCAAGTATTTATCAATTATGTATTTCGGAATTATTAAATTATGAAAAGCTATAATTAAGATTGCAAATTGAGCCAACTTCATACTTATTATCAATTATAATTGGGAATACATCCTAAGTTAAAATTTTTTAGCACAACATTGAAGTTTTAATAGAATAATAGCTCATCCTCAGCGTCAGTTGAGCACCCCCACCAGCCCTCACACACACATGTATTATGCTGTGTGTGTGAAATTACTAATTTTGATTTTTAATAACTATAAATAAAATAAAATAAAATTATTTTGTCTTTGGCAAAGTTTAGATATACTAATCCGTACCTTTCAACAAAATTTAATAACCAATATATTAAACATATGATTAACATTTTAATATTCATAATATTAATAATCTATAATATTAAAATAACCCGTGTAACACATAGGTTGACGACTAGTAGATAATAATAGCCTGTTAGCATTTCTCATTACATAGTGCATTGAATGCCAGACACCATGAGTTTCTACTTACATGATTCTTGATATTTGGAAATCTTTATGCTTATATTATAGTAAGAAAGCATCAAGGTGTTTATAGTTTGTTATTTAAAATAATTTTGTGTCATGTCACAAATTCCATTCGATCTTTCTAATTAAAATTTCACTTATATATAAATGTATGGTGTTCACATTTGAACCAGAAGACATGTCTTATGTGATGTATAAAAATGAGAACAAAAGGCATTATAATAAGGCAAAGGAAGCCAATGCATGAATTTTATCGGGACGCTTAAAATATGGGAACTAGGAACATACTTGCCATCGCAGCATAAGGGCTTCAGATTAAGGAGGCCGAGCAACAGGATTGAAGGTTTTGAAACATATAAAATTTGTAAATTTATTTTACACATGTTACTTAAATGTATCTTATTTCATGCTTAAATAGCAAAACATGATGACCAAATGTTACCGTAGTGTTAGCACAAGTTAGTTACTGGTTATTTTAATGGACAACTGAACAGAACATATGCACAAATTTATCTCCACCAGGACAGGTAAGCAACATCAGAATTTTCCAATCACGAAATAGTCTTGCACAATATTAGTTCAAAAAACATACCTCACTAGTAGGGATGAAAACGGATCGAAAACGGTCGGAAATTAACTATACCATATTTGTTTTTATATTTTTTTCGAAATCGAATTCGGAATTGGAAACCTCGGATACAAAAATGGAATCGAATATTACCGGATACAGATACGGAGCAAATACGAATCGGAACAAATACGGTAACAAATATTTATTCGAATATTAGTGGAAGTATGAAAGTCAATCAAATAATTGTATGAGTGAGTAATAGAAGCACAAACCAAATAATCCATTTTTTTAAATGAGAACACCACTGCATAGTCCTACTGTACATAGTATAACATCACAAATAACATAGGGAAGGTGATTGGGTTCATCCAACACTAATCACAACCATTCAACTTTTATCTTCAAGATGATTCTAAACCATCAGAAATCTAGACTGAGGTGGAACGATGCAAAAACTGGATAAGGCTATCCATTCGCCGTGGCCCGTACCACCGGATGCAATCCATCCAATAGTACGCGCATAGACTCTGAAATGCAAGTATGCAACCGCGGAACAACTCAACGATACCTCGCCCTAATCCCCATCAACCTAATCAATGCACAACGGCGACAAAACAAATCCATCGCAAGAAAACGGGAGAGGATTACACCATGAGAGTTCACGCCCACCCAGCACGCGTGGAGATGACAAATCGGCGCATCGCACGCACCGAATCGACGAGGGGTGCGAAAAAAAAAACAAACGGAAATAGGCACGAAAAGGAGAGCTCACCTTCCCCTGCTCCCTGAGCTTGGTGAAGGTGCCGGAGATGACACGCTCGTCCTCACCCACGGCAGCTGCCTCCGCCCTGATTGCAACCTTGGGAAGAGGGCCCCCACGGTACGAGACCCTCTCCGCCGCGTCACCTCGGATTCCCGCCAAAACTCCGTTCTCTCCGTCGTCCCTTTCGGTAAGCCTCTCCGCCGGCCGTCGGCCGTGGAATTCCATCGACCCACTCGGTCTTTTTCCCTCCTAACACATTCTACACCTTCACCAGGTCTTCCCGCACCTTGTTTGCGCCTCTGTCGTCGCCTTGAGCCGCCAGAATGCCACCGTCGTCGTTTTCCCAAACCTTGCCGCTGCCAATCCCCTCTGATCGCCGCCGTTTGCCGCTCTCTGCCCATCGCAGCACCTCGATGAGCACTCAGTCGCATTCTTCACCTCCTCTGCCGCTCGCCGCCACCCTCCGTCGTGCCGAATGGTTGCCGACAGCGACCATCGGGCCGCGTGCGCCGGCGAGGCTCGGTCCCAACTTAACCGCAGCTGTCCAATCTACTCGGCAGATTGTGGCCGCTCACATGGGCCCGCGCTGTGCCCACGCGCGTGGACTGCACCCACTGTGCGCCGTCCTCCCGCGCCACTGACCCGTGGGTCCCGCCTATCAGCGCTGGTTCCCCGTGGTCCGCTGACACATTAAATCCTTGTTAATGCGCAATAAATCATTTAGAAATTATTTTTGCATAGGAAAATCATAAAACTTCTAAAATTCATAACTAATTCATACGAGCTCCGATTAATTCCATCCAAATTTCATCAAATCCAAAAAATGCCAAGAATCCATTAAAAATACTTTCAGCCCCTGTTTCTGTGTGCACATGTACTGTTTTAATTGTTTGTGCGGTGTTTGCTATAAAAACCGATGCCGTCCACTCTCCAGTTTACTATGAAGTCGTTGTTGAATTCGCCAAGCCGGAGCAAGGCAAGTCGCATCGTTTCCTCGATCATATTGTGCCTAATTATTGCAAACTGTTTGCTTTAAATTGATAAATATGCATTGTTTCATTATTTATTGTGGGAAGGTTGACCTATATAAATGCAATTTTAATTGCTCTGACTTGATTCCTCCTGTATACTTTTGTAGCTAGGTAATAATATGATTAGAGGATATGATTAGGATGCTTAGCCATGCTTAGAGACTATGAGCTCACATGGGGAATTAAATGCTCTTATCTACATTTATTGTTCTACTCTATGTTGGAAAATGGAACTTTGGATATGTTCATATTAAACTACTAAAATTGGACCTAAATGGTGGGCTGTGGGTGCAATTGGCTTGTGAAAACTTGCGATGCAAGATCGCGTTGATAGGAATGCTTTATATTCGCATATAAGGACCGATTCCTTGAGGAATTGCACTAATCATAATATAGTGTGACCACACGGGTGGTATGGGATGCCCCTAGCTAAGTAATTAGATGGAACGGGGTTACCTTGCATGCTAGTAGATGTGAAATGCCAGGATAAGGTGTTAGGGGGTACTCGGATAAGGACAGAGAAGCTTGCCAAGTACTCAGTCAAGGGGTTTGGGGGTGAATTGATAATCCAACCGAGATGCTGGATTGATATTTGGTTTGACCCATCTACCAGGCATGAGGTACCCTATGATGGCTTCTAAAAGGTCTTGTCGCAAACCTCCCCCACTTGGCCAGTGAGGGAGTAAGCTTGCATCGTGTGGGTAAAGCGTGCATCTCTGCAGAGATTTGAACTGTTCGAACAGCCATGCCCACGGTCATGGGCGATGTGAAGTGATTCCTCTAGCGTAGATTTGGTTGCTAGTACTTTGTGAAAGAGGTTTGTGGGTTGGGAACAATTATCAGAATCGGCCAAGACGGCTGATGGATGACCATTATGTGGTCTGAAATAGACCTGTGTGGACCGTGGTGTCGAATGGCATCATAGATTAGGTTTCCCGAGTGAAAGCAGTATGTGCTTGAGGATTGAGATTATGGATGGCTCGAGGAGCCAGGGAGTTGAGATATAAGATGAGATGATGTCCTGAAGAGGACGAAAGTGAAAGGCAAATTGCGGGCACCCCGGAAGTGCATTATGAAGAGTAATTATTATGACAACGTGAAATATCTAGATGGATGGGGTCTCGAATAAAAATCGAATAAATGCGATAACCATCCGTCCTTATCGCAGCCTTGCCATAATCTTTACCCACTCACAATACAAATCCAACGCGCCGAATTCAGAAATAAAGAGATATTTGGAGAGTTAATTCACCAGTCCCAAACGGCGAAGTGTGCCCATCAAACCACACGAAGGTGGTGACCAAACACGATACACACTTCTGGGGACATGGTCTATGGTTGAATCAACGTCCATGCATCTCATCATTTCTAAATTCATACTCATGTTCAGCTAGTCCCCAGGAAAGTGACTAACTTCATACTTTCATCACAAGCAATTGATAAACATCACAGGTACTCTGAATATGATTAAACGAGCAGCAGAGGGTTCACACCCTTATTCATCACAAAGTGACACAAAAGATAGCAGCGGAAAATATAAACGTAAAAGATAAAACCAGTGGTGCCAAACCAAACCACAGGGCAACCGACTGGGGATAGAACTTAACTTCAACTATGCATTATCCTCGCCACCCTCGGCGGGATAACAGTAGACCACATCAATGTCGTCGTTGTCTTCACCTGAAAGATGCAGCGTAAGTACACAAGTACTCAGCTAGACTTATACAATAATAATAGTTCAAAGGAGTAATGCTAGTCTCTACATCAAGGAGTATGGCTATGTCGATCTGATTTTGCATAAAGCTGATTTTATTGAGCAAGTACTACATTTAAAACATAAGCATTTGCAAAATATAGCAATCTGAAAATTTAGGACAGCAAGCTTATAGTTCTGAAATATAAGTAAGAATGAGCACAAACCATGCTCTAATCATCATCCATGGGCCACTATTGCCCAAACCATTATGCTACACAAGCATATCATCTTTTATGACTAAACCAAGTCATATTTAACATCAAAGATTTTTATATAAACCTATCCATCCATGACTATCTTAAGTCATGATATAACCACATAATCCCATAACCATACATCCCAAGTTGGATGCTAACATCATTGAGGAACACATCAAGCGGTCGTCCGTAACCGTGGACATGGCTATTCGAATAGTTCTTACTCTGATCAGAGGTGTACATCTTTACCCACACGATGTGATAGAAGCCAAACGGCTACACTCTAGTTTGATCCGTACCTGCTGGTACCCACACTCTACACATTGAGTGCGGACTAGAGGTCACAACACAACCTTTTGCACGCTTAGCCCCAACCACCTAAACCACGTCTGGGCCCCCGACGACTTAGTCGTGCGTGTGTGATGACTAAGGCGGGCTCATCGTCGCGGGAGGCACCTCCGGCCAAAGCCAGGCGCGCTCGAGGCCCTCCAAAGGAAATCCCTCCTCACGACTGACGGACGGGCGTAGATGGCCACAGCCTCCCATGCTACTGAGTTAAGCCGTCCCATACCGGCGTGTGGAAGTACGTAGGGTGCTTGAATAGACGTCAACATGTTCGGTCCTTAACGACCCAGACGGAGCTACGTGCATCGGGGAAACACCATCCCTTCATCGCCCTATCATCCGTCCAAGTCAAACATATTTTTAATTATAAATCAGAAGTTATTCTTTTTAGATTTTAACCCATCCATTCGCATTAACTAGTTTTGAACCGATAGCTCCATCTATCGGATTTTTCTAAGTCTAGAACTAAGCATAGCTAAGCATTCGGTAAAATAAAAGTATCCCAAAGTTCTTAGCCAGTGGTGACAAGGTAACAACATGGAGTCAATAACCAAGGAATGGAAATGTATACAATTGGGTAATATAAACTCTACCCGTTTTTCCCATTTTAACAAGACCGAAACATGCATATAGATATTTTCTTTGCAAACAAATCAATTTATGGAAAATATAGGTTCAATATGCTTAGATGCTTGCTCTAGATGCTTGCCTTGCTGTAGAGAAGGTTCACTCTCAACCTCTGGATTAGTTTCCTCATACTCCGAAACTTCCGAATTTATCGATAAAAAGCGAATATGCAAATAAGAAGCAATTAAACATGTCTATGAAAAAATGATCAATAAATACTGAGATAAATACAGTAGGTAGATCACATTCTAGAGTGAATTTTAGTGAAAGAATCACCTCAAAATCTTTTACGGTTTATGAGTTACAAAAATAACAAGATGAAAAGGCTGAAAATGACAGTTTTGTAATTATTTGTATTGTAACCTTAAGTTATTATATTTGACTGACATTTTATATTAAGATTTCAAGAAGGCAAGTATTATTATATAAAAGAGCATAACCTACTGGTTCTAACAAAATTTGGTTCACTGGATTTTGATTTAAAATGATTTAGTTGTGAATTTTACAAGTTTATCAAAAAGAAAGGTTAGAAAATACTTAGGCCTATTTTGAGAGATAGTTTTGGTCAAATACAAATTATCCACAGTAGAGGCTACAATTTTCTGAGTTAAACAAAAGTGGTTTCACATTTTTAGCAGTTAGGATGAATTTTCTAGAAATTTATAAACTTCTAGTTTATAAAGATGTATATAAAAGATATTTCCATTTTTAGAAAAGAAACCTACATAGAAGTTCTCACTTTTTATTTTATAAAATTAAATAGAACATTTTTATGAATCCATAGAAATTTGGTTCACCTCAAAAGGAGTTGTAATGGATTTTTATAGAAATATTCCAAGTTCCTAGGCACAAAATAAGTTACTTTTGCTTTATATTATTTTCTGGATATTTTCTGTACAGAAGTGGTCATATGTTATTTGACCGTATTAAAGTTCACAAATTTACAGAGCTAACAAAATTGGTTTCACTCAAAAAGGAGTTAAAATGAAAAAGTTATGGATTTACAAAGTTGGACTATTTTTCTGTTGCAAATTAAATCCTTTAATTATTTTCCCTATTTCTTTCTTCTTTTCTCTTTTCTCTTCTAGCTCGGGCCCGCATGTCAGCAGCATAGAACAGGGCAGGCGCAGTCAGAGCGGAGGCGGCGAGCTTCTCAGCGGCGGCGACGGCGATGGCGGCGTCGGCTGCAGTCGGGGCCAAAAGAGAAAAGGAAGAGGAGTTCACGGCAAACACATCTTCTCATCGCTGGCGGTGGCCGGAATCGATGGCGACGACGGAGGAGGCGGTAAGCCGGCTCGGGTTGCATATGGATGTCACGTTACAGACTGAAACAAAGCAGGCACGCGATGTTTGAGGGACCGGAGAGGCTCACCAAAGGTCCTGGGTTACTCGGCGGTGCTGGAACGGCGGCGGTTGCTCCAGGAGAGGTCCAGCGGCGGCGGCGTGTTTCGGGACTATGTCGCCGGCCTTCTCTTGGGGTTCTGCGATGACGCCGAGTTGCCGAAAAGGTTAGAGACCTCGTGGAGATGGGCTCAGTGCAAGGAATCGAATGAAGGCTCACCGGTTGAGGCAAAACACGCGGCGGAGCTCGGCTGGAGACGAGGAAGACGACGGCCGATCTCGAGACTTGGGGCTTCGCAGTCCAATTCCTTTGGTCGGCGGGCTCCTGGAGGTGAGGCGACGCTGGAGGCGTGGTGGTTCGGTCGGCGGTGTACTGGGTCGGCCGGAACGGTGACAACCCGAGCGGCGGCGGTTTGGCAGCCCAGAAAGCAGGGACGGCGGCACCAAGGCGACTTCGACCAGCAAATATGGGGCGGCCAAGTGCAAAAATGGGACGATTAATATGTGTATATCACGTTCCCTGGGTCAAGAAGGGATGGAACTCACCGGATCTAACTCGGGCTCAACCGAACACCTTCGGCAGAGGAGAAGATGGGCTTGCCGACGGTGATCTTTGGAGGTTTTCTGGGTTTTCTCGGTGGGAACGTGGAGAGGAAGAAGAGGAGAGATGGCTGGTGGGATTTAGAGCGAAAATGTCGAGGTTTCCAATGGTTGAGCTCATCTATGTGTCTCTGTGTGCTGTGAGGGAGAAGAACGAGATGCTGGCACGTGTGACATGCAACTGCTGAGCTGCTCCAACTCCACAGTGGTCCAAGGTGGGTCCCACATGTAAGACAACACTTTTCTACACATGTTTGGCTAGGTTTAGTCTATGTCTTGTGGGTCCAAATAGTTAATTCCTAGGTGACAGTGAGGAGTGTGGTAGAATTTTGGGGTGAAACACTCTATCCCATGCTGTAGTAAGGCTTACAAGTGGGCCAGGGTCTTGTGGGTCCCACTGGTCAGTGACTTGAGAGAGGAGAAATCTCTAGAGACTGTCTTGTGAGCTGTCCAAAACATGCAGTCTTTAAATTACTGTTTCACTAAGTTAATGAGGGGCATAAATTAGGGGAAAATTATTGGAGGTAGAGAAAGATGTGTTTAACCTGCTGACCAAAATTCAGGGTTAGAAGTGCTCTGGTTCATCTTTGGTGAAATTGCAAAGTGGGGTTACTGATCCAGTTTTTCTGCAGTTTGATTTATTTCTCCAGTGCTTTGATCTTATCATTTTATGTGTTTTCTTTGGGGGATAAATTGAGCCAAAAATACTGGTGGTAGGGTTCTTGTTGACACACCTGTTGGTAGAATTGCACTGCCTAATTGATGTTCATTTTTATTTGGTGAATTTTAGAAGTAAACCAATTCATTTCAGCTAGCTTCCTAGTTCTGCTGATTTGAGTGATTTTATTGAAGTATTTATTGAAGTGATAAAATCATGTAAAATTTACAGTGGGTTAAGTATGTGAGATAGTGCTTACAGGAATTTTTCCATGATTTTATGTGCAACCAATCATCTTTAGAAATTCCGCAGACTATACTAATACATATGCATCCTATTATGAAAGTGCACTCTAATGATAGTAGGGCATAACCCTAATTACCTGAAATTAGATTTAGAGTTGTGACACAAATAATAGAGAAAAAAATGAGATGACAATTGCGGATGGCAGATAACTCTAAGCCGGTGTTACGGTTCGACAACCGGTATAAATATGGTTTCATTAGAAACATTAATCAACTAAAATTTGTTTCGTCCGTTTGAGTTGTTGCAAAGAAATTCACGGATAGGATTGAGGCGAGAGCCTCTTTCCAATTGTACTTTGATGAACCCAAACTTAGAATTTGAAAATGTTTCAAAAGAAAAGTTTGTGAAATAAACCCTAGCCTTCCTTTATAGCCAGCGTACTCACTTTTCCAGTGGCTTGCTAAGTACGTATGTACTCAATCCTTATTTTTTCCGCTCCTCTAGGAAGAATGAAGTTGAAGTGAAGATTAGAGTTTCCTTCCTAATCCCAAGCCGTTGCTTGTAGATTGGATTCTAGTTGCGTTGTCGTTCCACTGCTGCTTCTCTGCTTGCCGGTTACATTCTCGGAGTCGTTCTGAAGGTGTGACCTCCTATAAGGTATAATATATCTATAATTAGTGGCTATGATACATCTCCGTTGACCGTAGGTATCAGCAAGATTTTCTAGGATTGGTACTGGCATCGTAGTTCCATGGGAGTCGGTTTACACCGATGTCCTGCGATGCATCCTCTTTGATACCACTGTAGGTGGTGCCAGGGCGGGGTGTGACAATTTAATACAACTTATTACAATTTTACTGATGCCATTTCTCTGCATATAAAACATAGGCGAATCAATCCCCTCTCCCATAGAATATATGGCAGCTCCATTCTACACCTCCCCCATAGAATAACTATTCTACACCTCCTTTCCTTCTCCCTTCGGTCCTACCTCCCGTCCTGCATTGGCCCGTGTGGGTGCCCCCTACACGCATGGTGGCACCCTTCTCTCCTCCTGCGCAGGCCCTCGGTGCCACCGTACGAGGCACGCGCTCTCGCTCTCCTTCCATCCTGTTCCCTAAAAAAACCAACCGCCAATTTTCTGAAAAAAACCAAAAAAACGTTGACTTTCCTCACATGAAAAAGACGTTCAATTTGTAACACCCCTCCCCCTACTCCCGTACACATCCCCCACCCTCCCTTTCTAGGAAAAAGAAAAATAAAACAAAATTATGAATATACAGTGATCTTATCAAGCAAACCATTCAGTTAAAGTCTATACGTGCTAACCACTCCAAGATATGGTGTTCTTATGAGGAATAATCGCCGGTTAAACGAGAGATCATAGGTTCGATTCTTGCTAGAAGCAATTTTTTTTCTAGGAAAATAACTGAGGAACGAATAGGGCTCTCGCTTATATGGTTAGCGGTTTGTGTTACTGTATATATGTATCCGTGTTACTGTCACTTATAGTACGTGTTACCGCATAACATGTTACTACATGTATACATCTGTGTTATTGCAAAATTATAGAACTTGTTACTGCAAGTATACACCTGCGTTAATGCATAGCGTGTTATTGCCTGTATACATTCGTGGTACAGTAAATGATAGAACATGTTGCTATGTGTATACACGTGTTACTGCAAATTATATGTGTTGCTTTAAAATATAAAGTGTGTTACTATGTGGAACATTTTTTCCTTGGCGAGAAAGAGAGACGTGGGAAGGTACGAGGAGATCAGCACTGGAGTTTGACCGACGTTATTGCAACAAACAACCATGTTCGTGTGCAACAAATGACTATATTAGTATCGGCCGTGAAACATAGTTTTCAAGATACGGTGGAGAGAAGGGACAAGAAAAATCTCCAACGAGACCCTTATTGTATTGAAATTCAGTCAAAAAATGCCAAATCCACCCCTAGACGAAACTTGTCTGTTGCTGAAACTCTAGACCACATCTCATGTCACCTTGATATATGTGAAATTTCTTTCCTGATCCAGCCAACCCACATGCATGAAGTCTGACATGAATGCACAAGCCTAGCATGCATATGATATCATTACTTTGAAGCTGAGACATTGTTTTGTTTAATTTTGCTTTGTCGAAGCTAATCAATTCCTACATATGATATGTTACTACAGATTATAGCTAATTTTACTATGTTGTTCAAAATATATAAAATAAATACCTACCCGACGGCTTACCGGTTAAATACCAATCCTCGATGTGTTGGTCAGTATGTGGATACATTGAGCAAGATATTTTTAAGTTCGATCCTTTGCATGTATGTGCAAGTATATTTTTCTATTTTGTCCAAACCAGTGGATTTGTTGGCTGGTGTCGAGCGCCCCAGGGTGTGCACGACCAGAGGAGGCACGGCGTGAGTTTGTTTCGAACATACATCAACTATGAAAAAAAACTAAGAGACGAGAATATAAAATAATTATTCTATGGAAGAAATGTAGAATAGAGCTGCCCTCTATCCACTTCCCACCAAGCCCACCACGTGCGCTCACCCCTACTACCCACCTGACCACTTGTGATCGAGCTCGCACCCCTTCCCGAGCGCGCGCGGACATCTTGGCCCACTTTTGCCTTCCCTTCCCTCGACTACCGCACAGGCGCGTGGCGCATGTACGCACGCCTGGACGTCTGGTCTTCTCAGCCTCTCTCCTGGCGCCCGGACCCTCCCTGACTCCCTCCGTGAGAAAAAAACTGAACACGGCTTTCGTGAAGAAAACTGAAGAAAAAACTGTTGTTGCCTCCCTCTGTTCGTTAGAAAAAACGCAAAACAAAAAACAAAAGAGAAAAAAATTGATGTACGCCTCCCTCTGTTCGTGGGAAAAAATAAGACAAATTGCTACATGACAAAAGGACAATGACATAAAAGATAAACAAATTGGTGGAGTCAGGAACTTAACCGATCGATGACCTCTACAATCTACATTAATGTAAGGTTAGTCTAACCAATTGAATTTATAAATATTTATGATTACGGTTCATTGTTACGCTTGAGTTTTTATTCAATCTAGCTAATTCTAATCTTTTTCTCCTGCATCCAAAAATATGTGCTGCAAATCAACTCTGTTACTGCAAATTGTTACTCTGATTTTGTAGTAACAGCATCACAGAATTACAGTATCCTCTGCATTAAGTCTTACCGCTGCAGATGTAGCATTAACCAAGATCTGGTCCATCCATCCAATCTTGGCCGGTTTCTGCGTTTGTGTTTCTTGGAATATAGAGCCATGGTCCGATCTCAAAAAAAAAAAGGGTACATGATCCACGCTTATAATTTTGGGGAAACAAACAAAAGGTCATCTTGTGTAAGTTGCAATCTATTACTGTCTAACAATTATGCAGCCACAAGTTATATGATACTTTTGTGGTGAAAGGGATCGATGTGTATGTCTCTGCCACTGTAAAAGAGGAATAGTCCTCCTTCCATCCCTTCACCAACCGACTGCGCGTATTGCGAGAGCGAAAACCGAAAGATTAGCCTATTCTCAGTAATAATGATCATGCAGTCTATTGCAAGTGTATGAAACTAGCCCATCCCTAATTATAAGGGTCATAGAGGGGTCATGTAGCTCATTCTTATAAAATCATTGTCATGATTATTTTTTATGAGGAATAATTGGGTTTAAAAATAATTTATTTAATAGAAATTGGTTTGCAATTATCTGTCGATGTTGGCTTGAGTGCGTGTGACTAATAAGAGTTAGGTTGCGATATCTGTACCTAAAAACAGTTGTTTTGTCTATTGGTGTGCAGAGTTTGTCTTAGAATCAATATCGATCAACGGCGGAATCGGGACAAAACTCAGAGAGTAGTTGAGATCTAAAACGATCAAGTATACCAGGTGAGGAGGTTAGATACAAGGTGGCATACTGTGGATGGATACCGTATGGATAGTCTTTGTAACGGACTTTACAAGTTATCTGTGCAATCATCAGAGAAATCACGAAAAATTTGGAAGAAAATAAAAGAGAGAAAGGCTGATACAGTACTTTAAGGTACTGTAACATCGATGTATATATGTGTATGTACACAGGATGTGTATGAGCAAGTGCATGTAGCTAGTAGCTTGTTTTTTGGTTTAAGTGCATATTTCTGTACGGCATGCAGCTAAGCAGCAGCAACTGATGCAGGCTACGGAATAGTAGCGATCAGGTATATATATGCATACATACATGCATCACCAACAGCAGCAGCAAGGCTAGTCCGCACAGGAGGCAGGAGCGGCTGGTCGGTGTGCAGGTCGACGGCCCACGCGCTGCAGCGTCATGGAGCGTAGGCCCTTGTATATGAGAATTTTGGTAAATTGAGTTTGTTTAGGAAATTAAGGATTTTAGTTCTAGTGGGATTAGGAGTTCTACTCCTACTTTATATAGGAGGTTTTGGTAAATTGAGTTTGTTTAGGAAATTAAGGGTTTTAGTTTTAGTGGGACTAGAGGTTCTACTCCTGCTTTGTATAGGAGATTTTATGTATAAATAGATGAGGGTTTGAGACTCTAAAGCTATAACTTTTGGAAGAGAGAAAAGTTAGGGTTTAGTTTTGAGAGAGAGGAGTGCTTTGTATACGTTTTGTATATACATTTTGATATAATAAAGTTGATTTACTTTAAAGACCAATTTCAGTGTGTATCTTTTTGGGTTTTGACGATTCATCCGATAAGAGCGTGGAGGCGAGGTGGCGATTCTACCGGCGGACATACGGCATTCAGACTGGTGCAACAGAGATGGTTTGACCGGTGCACACCATACAGGTTTGAGGGTTTCTTTTATTCCGCAAAAAATTTGATTTTTGGTGTTCCTATCATTCACCCCCTAGTAGGCTTGGTTTTTATGTTCGATCCTACAAGTGGTATCAGAGTCTTGTTTTCTTTTTTTTATCTTAATCGATCTTGAGATTTAGCCATAGCTAACCGATTTTCAGCCAAGGCACATGTTTCTGATGGAGTTGATTTTTAATTTTGGTGTAAAAAAATACAATCTTATATTATATCTTAGGGATACGATATTTGGCAAAATGTTTCTCATTCTTATAAAATCCCTGATGTTATTTCTACAGAAAATAAAATTTAGTTTGAAAATAATTGTAAAGCGCGCAACATGATTTTTTCTGGAGTTTCTTGCTCAGATTTTGATCGGATTTCTCATCTTGAAACTGCGCATGAGATGTGAAAAACTTTACGTGTTTTTTACGAAGGATCTTTTAATATCAAAAAAATTCGCAGGGATGTTTTCAAAAAGAACTATATGAAATTTAAGATGAAACCTAGAGAAACTTTTGATGATTATTTTGATTGCTTTAACAAAGTTTTAAGTAATCTTAGATCTGTTGATGATTCTTTTGATGTTAACTATCCTCAATCTGAAATTGCAAGACATCTTTTGATTGGATTAGATATGAAAGTTTGAAAGATAAAAGTTACATCGATTCAAGAATCTGTTAATATGACAACTCTAACTTGGATCCTCTTTATAAAATGCTAAAAACCCATGAGTTAAATATTCTTTCCTGCAAGTCAGATTCAAAAATTACTGCCGTAGTTTCTTCATCTGATTCTTCTTTTGATAACTCTTCATTGAATTCTTTCAATGCTTTAAATGTCATCTCCAATGACCAACTCGAGCAATTTTCCAAGGAAGACTTGGCACTATTAACTAACAGGTTTTCTCAAGCTTTGAATAATGTCAAAACCAGGAGAAAAAGTGGTCCAATTCGGTGTTTCGGGTGTAACGAGTTGAACTATATTCGATCTAAATGTCCAAAGCTTGGGAGATCTACAAAGAATGATGAAGAGGAGAAGCCCAAAGATATAAAGAAGAAGCAAGCGTTCAAAGGAAAACAAAGCAAGGAAAACTTCAAGAAGTTCTTTAATCAAGTCTATGCCGCTTTTACACAAGCTGGAGCAAGTGATGTCGACTACGAGAGTAAAGATGGAGATGATCACAAAGGCAAGAACATCTCAGGGGTTTGCCTCATGGCTCGTGAAGAATCAAATTCAGACGACTGAAATTCTGAGTACGACAATGATTAGGTATCTACCTTTACACCTTCCATCGAAACTTGTCAAGAGATGGTAGTTGCTCTTAATCTTAAAATTCAAAGTTATGAGAAGGAAATTAAGAAAAATGGTTTTATTGTTAAATCTCTAAAATCTAAATTTTCTAGACTAAGATCTTCGATTCCCCATGATGATGATTATAAGTCTTGTGAAGTTTTATTCTCTAAAATTTTTGCTTTAAAAGAAGTAAATGTTGCTACATGCTTAAGATATGAAAATGCTCTCACTAAAAATAAGGAATTAGAATCTTATTTTGCTCTTGGAACTATGCTGCATACTAGAATCTTGGATGAATTACTTTTGACTAAAAAACTTTTAAGAAAATATAAAATTACTTTTGTGCAAGTTCTATGTTTAATATTTTGACTGCTAGAAAGCTAAAACAACTTTCCATATCTAAAACTTGTTCAACATATTCTTTAAATGAGATAAAAGTAAAAAGTGCTTTAGGTCCTGTTGAATACATGGAGGATATTGTGAAAAATCATGAGGCGCTTTCTTGCTCAAGGTGTCACAAACAAAAAGGTGTTTTGGTTGATTGCGAAAATTGTGCTAATTTGAGAAAAGAGGTTTCTTATTTGAAAAGTTCCTTGTAAAGATTTTCCGACGATAATATGAAACTAAATATGATTTTAGATCAATCAAAAGTAAGTACACATAATAAAGGTATAGGTTTTGATGCACATGCCTATTTTACTTCTTACCAACTTGTTGTTTTGGGTATCACTAAAAAGGGTGAGATTTTGATAAAATCTAAACCTAAACAAACCATTTTTAAATCGGTTGGGATTTTGTCTTCTCTTTCAACAACATGTAAAGAAACCAAGTCTTTGAATTCAAAATCTTTGTGAAAAAGATAGACATCTAGTTGGTTTTTGTTTTAGACTTTGTCAAAAACAGAAAAAGAAAAGGAAAATTGCTTTTATAAAATCTAAATGGCAAAAATCAGGTTTTGGGCCAAGCCTGGCAGTCAGACCGCAGTACATCCAACGGTCAGACCGGGCTCGAGTAAAATTTTCTAAACAGGATAAATCTGGTTTTGCTCGTGGTTATATGCTTGTTGGTACCTCTGGTCGTGTGTCTCAGTATTGGATTTCTAAATTTTTGTTATCTAACCCCAGTATTGAGACATCGACATCTGCTTGTGTATAGCCCTTGGTGGCAAGGAAAGAGAACGTGTGGATAATGGACTCGGTTGTTCGTGACACATGACCGGTGATAAAAGTTGGTTCTTCTCCCTTCAATCGGTATCTAAGATTAAATCAATTATCTTTAGAGATGCTTCTACTATGCCGTTCTTGCTACTGGATCTATTAAGGTAAGTGACAAGTTTGTTCTAAATGAGGTGGCCTTGGTAGAAAATTTAAAATACAATTTGCTTTCAGTTTCTCAAATTATTGATGAAAATTTTGAGGTTAGATTTAAGAAAACTGGGAGTAAAATTTTTGATTCTTCTGGAGATTTTATTTTGAGAATTTCTCGTTATGGTTGAGTTTTTAAAACTGATTTTGAAAGTGGTGTTTCATCTGAGATCATATGTCTAGTTGCTAAATTTTCAAAGGACTTAATGTTTTGGTATCGTAGACTTGGGCATGTTGGTTTTGATCATCTTACTAAAATTAGTGGTTCGATCTTGTTCGTGGTTTGTCTAAACTTAAAAAGGATCTTGATTTGGTTTGTTCGCCATGTTGTCATGTTAAGATGGTTGCTTCTTCACATAATCCAATTGTTTCTATAATGACGGATGCACCGAGACACCTTTTACATATGGACACTGTTGGTCTACCTAGAATGCAATCCGTTGGAGGAAAGTGCTATGTATTGGTTATTGTGGATGATTTTTCAAGACATTCTTGGATTTTCTTTATGGCATCTAAAGATGAGGTTTTTGAACATTTTAGGAGTTTGTATCTTTGTTTGGCTGTTGAATTTCCTGGATCTTTAAGAACTATTCAAAGTGTTAATAGTGGTGAATTTAAAAATGCTTATTTTGAACAATTTTACAGTGAAAAAGGTCTTGAACATCAATTTTCGTCTCCTTGGGTTCCTCAACAAAATGGTGTTGTTGAAAAAAAGAATCGTTCTTTGGTTGAGATGGCTAGGACTATTCTTGATGAGTATAATATACCTAACACTGCTTGTTGTATTTCCAATCGTGTTTTCTTGAAATCTAAACTTGGAAAAACTTCTTATGAGCTTTGGTTTGAACATCAACCCAAAGTTTCTTATTTGCGTGTTTTTGGGTACAAGTGCTTTGTTCTTAAATTTAAAAATTTAGATAAATTTGAAGCACGTTCTACTGATGGATTGTTTCTTGGTTACCCTACTCATTCTCGAGGATATCGTGTACTTATTTTAAAAACAAACAAAATTGTTGAGATTTACGAAGTCACTTTTGATGAGTCTAGTTTAGGTACTAGACCAGATATTTCAGGTACATTATCACAGGTTCAGGGGGAGAATAGCATTTTTGTGGACAAGAGCGACGACGAGGACAAAGCTGAGGTGGCCGGTCTAACCTCTGGAACAGTGCCGGTCATACCACCTGAGGAGCCGCAATTAGACCGGGCAGGGGGATCTAGCTCCGATTCGGCTCATACTGATTCTGGTGGTCCTCCAGAACCTACAACTTCTACTGTTCAAGGTTTAGAATGTGAAACAACTTCTGAAGTCTTTGCTCCTTTGCACATTCAACGACGGCATCCTCCGGTCTTGGTCATAATGTTATCGAAACTAAATGGGTTTTCAAAAATAAACAAAATGAGGATGGTTTAATTATGATGAACAAGGCTAGGCTTGTTGCTCAAGGTTTTACTCAGGTGGAAGGGTTGGATTTTGATAAACTTTTGCTCCTGTGGCTAGAATTGAAGCAATTAGACTTTTGTTGGATTTTGCTGCTTTAAAAGGTTTTAAATTATATCAAATGGATGTTAAAAGTGTTTTTCTTAATGGTTTTATACAGGAGGAAGTTTATATAAAACAAACACTGGGTTTTGAAAATCCTAACTTTCCCAACCATGTATTTAGATTGTCAAAAGTTTTGCATGGTTTGAAACAAGCTCTTAGAACATGGTATGATAGATTTAAAAACTTTTTGCTTGTGAAAGGTTTTCAAATAGGAAAAGTGGATAAAATTCTCTTTGTTCTTAAGCATGGTGATAATCAACTTTTTGTTCAGATCTATGTGGATGATATCATCTTTGGTTGTTGATCTCATGCTTTGGTTGTGTAGTTTTATGAGACAATACGCAGGAAATTTGAGATGAGTATGATGGGTGAGTTAATGTACTTTTTGGGGCTACAAATCAAACAGACAACACAATGTATGTTTATACATTAAACAAAGTATACCGAGAATCTTTTATGACGATTTGAGATGGAGAACTGCAAGCCTATCTCTATACCTATGGGATCTACTGTTGTTTTGGATTCGGATGAAGATGGTGAAGTTGTTGATTAAAAGGAATACCGAAATATGATTGGTTCTTTATTTTATCTTATTGCTTCAAGGCCGGATATATAGCTGTGTGTTTGTGCACCCGATTTTAAACTTCTCCACATGTTTTGCATCGTCAAACCGCCAAGCGAATTTTGAGGTATTTACAACACACTCTTGAATTTGGCATTTGGTATTCTACATCATCATCTATTTGCTTAAGTGGTTATTCGGATGCGGATTTTGGTGGTTGTAGAATTGATAGAAAAAGTACCGGTAGACGTATCATTTTCTAGAAACTTTTTTGATTGCATGGTCTTCTAGAAAACAATCTAATGTTGCTTAATCAACTGCTGAATCTGAATATGTTGCTCTTGTTAGTTGTTGTTCTTAGATTCTTTGGTTTATTTCAACTTTGAAAGATTATGGTATTCCTTTTAAGAAAATTCCTCTCTTTTATGATAATACAAGTGCTATTAATATTGCTAAGAATTCGGTACAACATTAACGCATTAAGCACATTGATATTCATTTTCACTTTTTGAGGGATCATGTTGAGAAAGGAGATGTTGAAATAAAATTTCTTGATACTAAATTACAATTGGCAGATATTTTCACTAAGCCTTTGGATTCTTCTTGTTTTATGTTTCTTTGGGAAGAATTGAGTATTATTCAACCTTTTGGCATGATTTGAGGGAAAGTTTTTGTGCTTTTTATTGCTTTAAATTTTCTTAAAATAGAAAAATAAAAAGATGAGAAAAGAAGAGCTTTCAGGTTGTGTTACTAAGTTATGAGTGAGGTCTTTTGCTCACTAGTTCAGGTTGTGTGCATTTTAATCTTTATGTGAACCTTTGATGTTGCTTTTAAGGGAGATGATGAATGATACTTAAATTCTTCTACTTGAATTAAGTAAATATGCAATATTGATACTAGTGCTGGTTTGGAGGGATTATGCTCATATGTATACTTGTTGAAATTTTCATTCCTCAAATACTCTAGAGATTTCTCACGTAAAAGATATATACTTATATAAGAAAAAAATGGATACCGAATGCTTCGAAATAGTATTCATGACAAGGATGTACCGGAAAATAATTGAGAGAATTAGTTTTGTGCTATTAAAAAGTTATTGTGAGCAAAAGCACAGAAATTAATCTTGATGAAAATTCTCTTATAAAGAGCAAGTAAATTTGAGAAAGAGTGTTTAGTTCAACTTGTTTATATGTAAGGGTTTTTTCTTTCAATCTATATTCTAGTGATTATGTTGCATTATAAATTGTTCAAATACATAAATCTTTAGTGCTAATTTGAACTTATTTGTAATGTCCTTTGGTTCATGTTTATATTCTAATTCATACTTGTTAGCTAGTTAATCACTTTATCTTCCTTATCTTACAATACATGTCCTTGAATTACTCTGGGTATACTTCAAAGCTCTCGCAAAAATAAACTTCTCTATGAAATCATTGTCAAAAGGGGGAGAACAATACAAAATGATACAAATATTTTTATGAAAAGGGAATTTCTTTCTTTTAAAAAGGGGGAGAAGTTTATTTCTAGTTTGCTTCTTTTTCAAATCTTTTAAGGCTTGAGTGTTTTTTATCATTTTTACCAATTCTTTTGGTTTTTATTTTCAAACACTAAATCATATTTTGAAGGGTTTGCCAATGTTCATCAAGGGGGAGATTGTGAAATCATTGTCACAATTATTTTTTTATGAATAATTGGCTTTAAAATGATTTATTTAATAGAAATTGATTTGCTAATATCTGTCTATGTTGGCATAAGTGCGTGTGACTAATGAGAGTCAGGTTGCGATATTTGTGTCCAGAAACGGTTGTTTTATCTATTGGTGTGTAGGAATTTGTCTTGGGGTCAACATCGATCAACGGTGGGATTGGGACAAAACTCAGGAAGGAGTTAAGGTCCAGAACGATCACGGATGCCGAGTGAGGAGATTGGACATAAGGTGACACACGGTGGATAGACACTGTGTGAGTGGTTTTCATAACAGACTTTACAAGTTGTGTGTGCAATCACCGGAAATTCAAAAGAAAATAAAAGAGAGAAATGCTGCTACAGTCCTTCAAGATACTGTAGCACCGATGTATATATGTGTGTGTACACAGGATGTGTGTGTGCAAGTGCATGTAGCTAGTAGCTTCTTTTTTGTTTTAAGTACATGTGTCTGTACGGCATGCAGCTAAGCAGCATCAACTGATGCAGGCTGCGGAGCAGTAGCGATCAGGTATATATGCATACATACATGCATCACCGACAGCAGCAGCAAGGCTAGTCAGCATGGGAGGCGGGAGCAGCTGGTCGGTATGCAGGTCGACGGCCCACGCGCTGCAGCGTCTTGGAGAGCAGGCCCAGCCTATATGAGAATTTTGGTAAATTTAATCGGTTTTAGTTCTAGTAGAGCTAGGAGTTCTACTTCTATTTTATGTAGGAGGTTTTAAGTATAAATAGATGAGGAGATGAGGCCCTAGAGTTATAACTTTTGAAAGAAAGAAAAATTAGAGTTTAGTTTTAAAAGAAAAGAGTACTTTTATGCGCTTTATAGACACATCTTGATGAAATAAAGTTAATCTACTTTGAAGAGCATCTTCGGTGTGTATTTTTCTGGGTTTTAATGGTTCATCCGACAAGGGCGTGGCGGCGAGACGGCGGTTCTATCGGCGGGCATACGATAGTCAGACCGGTGCAACAGAGACGGTCTGACCGGTGCACTCCATCCAGATTTAAGGGTTTCTTTTATTCCATAAAAGATTTTGGTTTTTGGTGTTCCTATCATTCACCCTCCTCTGATAGGCTTGGTTCTTGTGTTCGATCCTATGATTCTAGATAGTATAGCCCTATTACAATGTATGGGCATGCTACTAGTAAGGGTGGCAATTTCCCCGTAGGTGCTGGGTCTTCGGTGGGGACCCGCCCCTACGGGTGCGAGGGCGGGTGTTATTTTGGACCTGTGGGTAGTCGGGGCTGGGCCCCGGTTATAAACGGGTGCGGGGTCGAGGGAGGTTCTGCACCCGCGGGTCATCCGCGGGACCTCGAAGTAACAGTATCATCAAAAAATAGCCCACTAAAAACGGCCTAGTAAGCCCATTAGCCTAGAATATGTAAACTCACTCCTCAATCTTCTCAACCCTAATCCCCAACCCAATCGCCATCGCCTCCTCCCTCTACCTAACCTAGGTACTATCGGTGGCATGGGGCAGGCGGCGAGCGGTAGCGACAGGCGACAACGGCAAGCGGCGGGCAGGTAGCAGCCAGCAGCGGCAGGCGGCACCGCAGCATGGCAGCCAGGCAGCAATGGCTTCTCCGGTTCTCCCCGACGACCGTCCGGCGTCCGCCCCTCCGAGCCTCCGGGTCCAAGGTATGATACTCAACAATAATCAGCATATGTTCTTAATGGCTAGATGCCCTGATCTGTGTTTTTAATAATAACACATTTTAGCACCTTCTTTTTGGACAGTATATTGAATCCGACTGCCACCAGTGAGTCCTAGGCTACATTGGCACCAAGTTCTGCTCTAGGCTCTACTCTAAACTCTATCGAAGAGTAAGAACCCACGGCTATGGACTCAGAAGGTACAACAACACAACCTAAGAATAAGATGTTTAAATCAGTAGCTTGGCATGATTTTATTAAGAAGAAAATAAATGGTGTATGGAAAGCTGAATGCAAATGGTGTCACAACAAGCTTGGAGCAGAAAGTCGTAATGGGACTAAATATTTGTTAGACCATATTAAAACTTGTAAGTCTAGGCAAGCTAGAAAAGGTCTTACACAGTCCAATTTGAGGATAGGAACAGAGTCAGATGGGAGAGTCACCCTAGGAAAATATGTCTTTGATGAAGAGGTTACTAGGAAAGAACTTGCACTCATGATTTGCCTCTATGAGTACCCACTTTCTATTGTTGATGCAACTGAGGCTTTCTCGGGTAGTAAATATGCTACGGCAAATCTGTTTTTTTCCTAAAATTTGTGGTATTTATATGCCTGTGCAGAAATGGACAAGTAGTGATGATTCAAATGTACAAAAAATGTCAGATTTGATGATAGAAAATTTTGAGAAGTATTGGAATGATGTGCATGGTCTTATGGCCATTGCTACTATCTTGGACCCTAGATACAAACTCCATTTATTGACTGCAGCTTATAGGAAAATTTATGGAGATGAGTACGCATTGAATGAAATTAATGAAGTTAGAGAGAACTTGTACAAATTAGTGCTGCAATACCAAGATCATATGGAGGGTGTTAGAACTTCTGATCCAACTGCACCTTCTAGCAGTGGTGTCCAGAGTAATGGAGGAGATGAAGTGTTTGATATATTTGATCAATATATGTCTGGACAACCAGCTGTCTCTTCCTCACAGATTCGCACAGAGTTAAATTTGTACTTGGATGAGCAACCACTGCCTAGGACTCAATTTTTGATATAATTAATTGATGGAAGTTTGGAGGGATTAGGTACCCAACTTTAAGAAATATTGCTCAGGACATTATGCCAATCCCTGTGACAACAGTAACATCTGAATCTGCATTTAGTACTGGTGGGAGAGTGATTAGTCCAAATCACAGTCAACTTACACCACAACTTATGGAAGCACTTATGTGTGTGCAAGCTTGGTGTCGTGATGACATGTTAGTTATATCGATTCTTACCATACTACCTCTATTTCTTTCTACCATAGCACTTTATTTATTTTTAGTACTTATGTGTGTGCAAGCTCTAACTATCATAGCACTTCATTTATTTTTATGCTATTAGGTGAATTTGGTGGCAATGGGAATGCATTGAAGACTGTTCTTGAGGATGAACCAGAATTTTAGCATATTATTATTCTAATTTAAACTTTCTTATTGTACTGTTATGGTGGCTCCTATAGTCGTACTCTATATTGGTCCTATTGTACTATTATTGTACATGGTCCTATGGCTCCTATGTGTGGCTATCTAATTAATTGCATGAGTGCATGACTGCGATATGCCATATGTATATGTTCCTATAAATAAAGTTTAAGTCATGTAGAGTTGCGGAGTTGAATATTAATATTTGATCTTGTCATTTCTATATGTTCAGATTTAAATATCATGTATGAGTAAACTAGTTCGGGACCCTAATCGGGGGTTGGGGCCCTGGAGTGGCCGGGGCCGAGTCCACATTTCGTCCCGCCCATAGCATCGGGACCAGGGCTGGGTAGAGAAATCGGAGGGCGAGGGCAGGGGCGTTCCTGTTCAACCCGCCCCCGACCCGACCCATTGCCACCCTCTAGTTACTAGTATCTAAAATAGTGTTGTTGTCATCATATTTATACATCCGAACTTGCTTTCTCTTTTTTTCTTGCAGAAGTGGCTGGATTGATTCACCCAAGCAACAAATGTTGACATGTTGCCTGTCATGGTTGTACGGTTGTACTTGTGGGGTATGAATCACTAAAAACAAAGTTTGTACTGGATTACTGGATGCCTTGAGTGCAAGCTTTCAATTGCATTTGGCAGCAAATTGGTGATCCACGTCACAGGCATTTAATAGCTGTATCTGCGCCTGAATCGGCATATTATCCTCACACAACAACTGTGAAACAGACAGAACAATGTGATTAAGCTCTTCTTTTCCGTTCTATTCTGAATGAACAAAACCAGTGAAACTACTGTTCGTACGGCAATCCCTACTATAGCTGCTCTTGCAAATGTAACTCCTCTTTCTGTTAATATGCGAGTTACAACGTCAAGCAAAAGCTGCGACACACTACTGGTAAGACGAAAAAAAACTAGAGAGAATGCTTCCAAGTGTTCACAGCCTCGCAGTTATTCAACATGCTTCCTAATCCCAATACACACTTGTGGCAAATTAAGGCCATGTTTAGATGAGCTTAAGATTCTGAGAAGCAGCTGGTGAGAAGCCAGCCGGTGAGAATCTGGAGAAGCTGGGGCTTTTAATTTATTTTCTGGATTCTACAATTACAGATTCTTCGAATCTAGATGACAATTTAGACTGTTTGGGAGAGTTTCTACTAACTAGAGATTCTGGAAGAAGCTACAGCTAGTAGAAGCTCCCTAAAACATGACCTAAGATCCGATCGCTACGACTGATTTAGATCAGTAATCACACATAAAACCTTTGCTTTTCTACGAACTTACTGTCAACACGAAAGAGACATATATAGATAGATCACATTACTGTCTAATGCAGAAGCTATGTGTCGATATTTTATATCGGCAATAATTATATAGAACTATTCGTAAGACCTAAACTTGATAGATACAAAGGAACACGAAATGGGTTTATTCTGATTTAAGCCCTCAAGGAGAGGTAATACCCTACTTTCAGCTGCTGTGTATTGCCTTTGAGGTTTCTCCGGTGAGATTCTGTATACCCCACGGGGCTCCCTACCTCCCCTTATATACTAAGGAGGTAAGGTTACATGATAGAAATCCCAGTCGGACTTTGACCAAACGATTTCCTTCTAGTAATACATCGTAACCAGGTAAAACTATATCCTTTTTCTTGTCATGCAAGGTAACATAAGCCGAGTTCTACTATATCCCTAATTACATGATCAGGCACATTCTTTATCCAAGTGGCCATATTGCTTTCCATGAGGTACTTGAGCCTATGGCCTCTGTAGTAGCCCCTAAAACCTTCATAGTTGAGTCACAGCTAACACCGAGTGCTCATCCTCTATGGTGAAGATTTCCCGAGTGCATTGTTTCGAGTACTTTTTGTCCGAGTACCTCTTCTCCAAGTCCCGCTTCATGTTAGCCGGCAATGAGGCTATGAAGGACTTCATAGAAAAAGTTAAATAGTGTGCGCCAAATAGACGCACTTATTAGGTGTAGCCCCAACTTTATGCTTAATTGTGAAACAATTAAATATAAAGTCAAAGATTTTTATCTTTTAAGTCTTTTTCGAGTGATATATTTCTCAGAAATTAGACTCTTTAGCATCATATCAGCTGAAAATATTTTTGCTCAAGGCAATTAGGCTAAGCATGTAAGCCGAGTACCACTTCATGGATTTTGACCGAATATGTAGTTAGATGTACTCGAGAGATACCTGCATCCCTAATTTTAATGGAGGCCATTTATTGATCCTGGTAAGGATATATCCTCAGTACCTATTAAATAATTCAGATATCTGAACTCATGTGTCCAGCAATTAGGCTTAACATAAAGCATATTTGATTATTTCAATCGGTTCCTGTAAAATAGCATCTATACTGTGATTTTAACACAAACAGTTGTTGCCCCAATAGGACATGCTACTTAGGAACTCATATTTTTTGGCCCATTACCAAGTAGGCCGGCCCAAGCCAATCACCTAGCACAGGCTTATAAATCCCGGAGAGAGAAAAGATTTCTCTTTCTCCCCCAAATTGCCATACCGCTTCAGCTTCCCGAAATCGCGCCCAAACCCCGCGCTCTCCACTTCCGCCTAGGGTTTCCGATTGCTTAAGCTCCCCTCCACAAATCCGCAAGGCCTTCCACCCCAACCTTGATTCCCATCTTCCCGAAGCTTTTCCCCCTTGCACCGCACCCGAAGATGTCGAGGGCTCCGTTCGACATCCCCAACATCTCGTCTGGAACAAGGCCAACATCAACCACCTGCTCCTCGAAGCTGGCGGACCTAGAGAAGAAGAAATGCCTCTAGCCAAAGGATCTCATCAACTGGCGCCCGGCCATTGGTGAGTCAGTCCCTTCTCTAGATACCAATGAGATTGTGGTATTCGTCTCTTTTTCAATAGGGGCTTTGTTCTTCCATTTTCAGATTTCCTCCGTGGGCTCCTCGATTACTATAAAATCAAGCTCATTCCTCTTAACCCCAACTCTATCCTCCACGTCTCCATTTTTGTAACCCTCTGTGAGGCTTTTCTCAGGGTCGATCCTTATTTTAATCTCTTCCGATTCCTCTTCTACGTCAAACCCCAGCCTTCGAAATCCAAACCCCAAGTTATAGAGGGAGCAGGGCTTCAGCTCCGAAATGAGATGAATAAGGCTTATCTCCACGTCCCCTTGAAGACCTCGAAGAAGGGGTGGCATCAGAAATGGTTCTACTATCCCAACTTGGAGCCCTCCTTGCCGCCCTTCACAGGAAAACCTCCTACGGTCCTGGATAAGTGGACAGCTCTCTCTTCAGACGCTGACAAGGTTCAGGTGCTACTGCTGCTAGAGAAGATTGAAGCCCTGAAGGACAAAGGGTTGACAAGGCCGTGGGTGGCACGAACTTTCCAAAATTAGCACATTCAGCCCCTGAAGGCCAGGATTTTTCTTGGCTATGACTACTAGGGAAAGAAAGACCCCACGCGGGAGAGCTCCAATTTTGTCGACAAGGATGTCGTCACCGACACCCTGCTCGGTTACTTCATTCGTGGAGTAGTCGAGACCCTAGACGCCGAGAGGGCTCCCAAGCCCTACTGCCAAAGCAAGCCCCAACCGACGGTAATATCTCATCTTTTGGTTGTCTTGATATTTGTCTGTGATGGTAGATATGAAGCAGTCCAATTGAGTCTACCTTTATGCATGATGCTTGCAGGAATTTGCTGAATTCTCGTCCAACCCTCCCAGCCAGTCGGCTAGCAAGTCTAGGAAATGGCCGGCTAGCCTCTCGGCTATCCAACCCAGCCCCAAGAGGGCTGGGAAGCAACCTATGACGGACCAGGCCAAAAAGAAGGATATGCTGAATAAGGCATCAGGCGGTCCCATGATCAGGGACTCCAGCAGCGTAGCCCCAACACCGACCAGCGTCAGGACCCCACCGCCGACTACTCCAACAGTCCAATCGGCCATACCTAGTGCAGTGCCAACTGGCCTGAGCTCCGCACCACCTACTGCCACGCCTCCAAGCCCAACATCAAGCTGCACATCTCCTCCAAGTAGGCCTTCGGGCCCATCACCAAGTACCTCCATCCCTGGTACACAGGGGTGGAGATTCAAGACTTCCAAGAGGTATGAAATCTTTAATCTTTTGAAAATCTTGAGATCAATTATAATGTCTTGATTGTAATATGATCATGCAGGAAGCCAAGTGATGCTGTGTAATGCCCTGAAAATCGTCTTAATTAAAAATTATCGTGAGTAAATAGAAATACAAGAATACACTAGAAATTTTTGTTTGAGAAAAGAGTTTGAATAAAATTTTGAAATTTCCAATATTAAAAATCCCAAGTTTAAACCTTTAAATAAATACTTGGATGCTTTTATATTCCAGGGGTTTTGTCGGAGTATTTTAAGCGTTTGAGTATTTATAATAATAAATTCTTCGTGTTTCGTCGTGGTATTTACTTCTGGTAAATTCCGCGTGATTTAATAAACTCTCTAAAATTTTATTGGATTTTTCGGAGCTACAGAATTAATTTTAATGCTATAAAGATCACTAAATTAATTAAATAAATATAAATAAATTTCTTTTCCTTTCCCCTGTCTGGGTCGTTCCTGATTCAATCCTTTGAAGTCTCTCCGTTTATCGTGAACTCTGACTTCCTTTTTCTTTTAGGGTTTTGTGTCGTTCCCAGAATCCTAAAGTCACCTCGAAAACCTAAATTCGGAGTTATCGGATTTATTCATTTTTGAAACTCTAGAACTCTTTTAGACTCCCAATCCAAGATCCTTTGTATTCTAAATATCTATATTTTCCTTTGAGATAAATCCCAGATATTCCCTTAAACCCCTTTTCTGTCAAAATAAATCTAAATCTCCAGTCGTCTGAGATTTCTCCAAATTCCGGTCCCAATAAAACACCCTCGTCAATTCCCTAATCCCGAAATATTTTATTAGGAATATTCCATTTTCCAGTTCTCGGGAAAATATTCTAATTTACCACATCTCCAAAATATCCGCATATTTTGGGAAGTTCAATTATGCTTGAATATTCCGATCTATTGACTTCTGCAAAATAATTTCCAATTTTATCGGATTCCCGAATTATTTCGATATTTTATTCCCCAAATATTCCTCGAGAAAATATTCTTCATTCTCTGAATCCCACAAAATATTCCATTTCTTGGACCCCACTAAATATACTTTTGTTTTCTAAATTTGTCCAAATACCCTCTGTTTCCCGAACCTCTCAGAGTATATTCCATTTCCTAATCTCTTCCAAGTGGTCTCCGATTCTCGAATATATATATGTATACCCCGATATTTGACACATTTCGAAGTTCCAAATATTCCCCACAAGCTCAATAAAAATATATTCCTCGAATTCCCTCAAATCCTCCTAAAATTCCAAATTTTCCTAAATTTGGAATTTTGCCAGAAAACCCCTCACTTTTCTTTTCTTTTTTCCCACCTTTTCTTTTATTTTTTTTTTCTTCCTTTTCCTTTCTCTGGTTCTCTCTCTCCTGTTCATCTTTCTTCTCTGGACCCCTCGGCCTCAGCCCGAGCCTGCCGCCGCTGGCCCTGGCCCAGCGCCGCCGCCCCAGCTCCGGCCTGCCTCGCCCCTCGGCCTTCAGCCCGGCATGCGCCAGCCCCGCGCCGCCGCTTCCTCGACCGCCGGCCTGCCTGCCGCGCCCAACCCGCGGGCCCAGCCCAGCGCCGTTGCCGCCGTCGAATCCGCGCACAGCCGCCGCCCTATATACATCACAGCCGCCAGCTCTTGTGCCCTAGCGCCGCCACAGGAAGCCGCGCCACCACTCTGCATCTAGCCGCCGCCCCACGCCCGACGCCGCGCTGCGGCAAGTCGACGCCGGCCGCCGCCCCTGCTCCACCGCCTCCGCGCTGCCCCGTGCACGTCGTTGCCCAGCGAGCACGCTGCTAGAGCCGGTCTGCCGTCGCCTCTGCTTCGCCGCCGTCGCCGCCATCGTCGTCTTCGATCCCCACGGCCGGTGAGCTCCAGACCTGCCGCCATCTACTTCAAACCGGAGCCCGGCTTCCCCTCTTCGCTCCTCTGGCTCCTGTCGTTTGCCTGCCGTCTCTGGTCTGCCATCTACACCGCCGTGGCGCCGCCGTCGGTACCTCCGCGCCGCCGACGTCGCCATCTACCCGGAGCCCGACTCCCCTGCTCCTCGTCGTTGTCTTTTCTTCGCCGCCTGCCCCGTCGGCCACTGCCGTCCGTCGCTGCCGTCGGCACCTCCGCCCCAGCGCCATGCCCTCGTCGCTGCCAAGTCGTCCTCCACTGCCACCGCCCTAGTCGTCGACCCGGCGCCGTCGCCTGCCATCGCCCTCGGAGGCCGTCGCCCTGTCTTCCTGGCCGAGCCGCCGTTGTCCTCATCACTTCGTCGCCGGTCACGGCATCACCGTCGCCTGTCGCCGCCGGTCGATACATCGCCGCCTGCCGCGCCGCCCGGTGCCGGTCACTGCCCTGCCTGCCGGACGTTGCCATGGCCACCGTCGGACACCATCCCATCGGCGCCGGCGCCATGGATGCAGGGAGTTCGCTCCCCTGTACTGTTGCCATGTGGGCCCGTCGGTTTCCTCCTTCCCCGAGATTGACAGATGGACCCACGTGTTAACTCCGAGTTGATCTCAACCGTAGATGCTCCCGGAACCAATCCGGTCTGTCCGATCCACTTAAAACTCCAGACAAAACCCTAACCGTTGATCTCCTCGAGATAGATCGAAGCCGTTGGATCCACTCGATTTATTTTTGAGCCGCTAGATTTTCATAAATTCCTCAGGTCCAAAACTAGCCATCGATCCTCGAGATCAAACCTTAGCCTTTGAATCACCTCTACCTCATCACCGCGTGTCGCCAAGACATCGGTCTTCCATTCTACCCCATCCTCTGATCCATGGACCTAGTCCGTGTGAACCTAGCCGCTGACAGGAGCCCACAACCAATACTCATCCAAAGTAATTCCATTATTAATTAATTTCCGAGAGAATATTCTTTTCTAATTCTTTTCGGATTTATTCTGAATTCAATATTCCGAAGGCCGTATCTTTTCCGTCTGAAGTCCGAATCGACCCGTTCTTCTTCCTAAATTCATCTAAAATCATAATTTACTTGTTTATGTATTTTTATGTACTATTTATTTGGAGTTTCTTGGGGTTTTCATTGTTTTACATGTAGTCGCATATATCGCTGTTTCGGAAGACTATGGAGTCTACGGAAGAGTTCGGAAGAGTAATTGAAGATGTTTTGCAATTGCAAGGCAAGTCACACGACAATCTCCTTGAGCATGTTGATCTCATTTGCGAAAGCTATTTTATTTTAAAGTTATTACATTAAATATTTTGGAATGACATTATTACGGGTAATTATTTAATAGCCTATATTCCTTGATATTTATGGCCGTTTTGTTATTGTTACCTATACCTTGATACCCTGGGTAAATAATATTGACTAATCGGGTGTTTAATTAATTATCTGGCTAGATTATTTAGGAGTTGCTTAGCCATGCCTAGAAACTGTAGCGTTATTTTATGTGGGTAATTAATGACTCATTTATGATTAATTATTGATTAATGGTTATATTTTCACGACGGTTGGTCATGGCTGGATAATAAATTGTGCCAACTAAAACTTGACTAAATAGTGGGTTGTGAGTACCAGGATTGTGATTGTTGCTAGCGGTGCTCATGACAGTTAAGGACTGGTTCATGGACTATTTGTTGCGAAGCAATACCCATGCTAACCACAAGCCAGTATGGGTAATGGTGGGAACCAAAGTGTAGTACGTTCAACCAGGGTCCACCATGGTGTATTGTGGCTATGTCAATAAGACCACCATGGCTGCGTCAATAAGTCCATGTCTTGGGCGTTGGATCATTTCCCTGTTGGGGGCCTGATCAGCTCCTGCCAAAAACTGGTGATCCAGCGAGTGGCTCCCTTGTTGTGCGGGTTACATGGAGGGTCCTATCACAATTCCTTTCCGAGGTACCGTGGTGGTATTAAGGCGCACAGTGATGTGTAGTGGAGTTGTGTCTTGTGGGTAAATTGGTACACCTTTGGCCAGAGTAAACCTATTCGGATAGCCGTGCTCGCGGTTAATGAGCGGGCCTAGCAATGTTTTCTGTGATTAGTCCCACACTATTTCATAGTGATGATAAATGATGAAATTTGATAGCTCCTGTTTGGAGAGTTATGGTTTGGGCCTGAACTGCGTCGGAACATTGTTCAGAGATGGATTTAATGTTGATATTAATTAAACTATACGGTTTTCAAAGATTTTAAATGCAAATGTTTTAAATGATGTTTTATGCAAATAAGCCATATTATGCCTTTTCTTTGGTATCCTGTTGCATTACATTGCATTTCCTAGTGTGGCTTGTTGAGTACGGTGGGTGGTACTCAGTCTTGCATTATTGCAATCTTTAAAGTAAAGCCTTAGCGAGGAGGAGAAGTTTGGTGTTTGGCTTATATCCCAGTTGAGCTGCTTGTGGCTTGGTGCTGAAGCTACGCTAGTTGTCGTTCCGCTGCTGTTTCCTCCTGTGCGAGGACTATTTGTTGTAAGTATTTATCGTTATTTCGTATTTGGTTATGTTTATCAAATTGTCGATTTGTGTACCTCGGCTGATTCCTAGACGAGGATTTATTGCACAAATTAGCTTCCTGATCCCAAGGGGACAGCGCTACCAACCCCTATCGCCATCCCCGTCCTGACTAAGGCCGAGTCAGTAGAGCCTCAGCTCGAGCCGAGTGCCGCTCTAGCCCCCGAGGTTGAGACAGGGCACTCAGCTAGGCTATAATCATCTCCCAATCAGGACGGCACCAGTGCGACCGAAGTCCCAGCCGTCGAGCCGACTGGCGAGCCAACATTGCCTGAGGGCCCCAGACCCAGGACCCCCTCTCCTCCACTCTCCTTGTCCTTAGAAGAAAATGACCTCCCCAGGCTCGAAGCCCGTCCACCCAACTTCCCCCGGGTGTTCTATTGGGTCAACCCGGATGGGAGCGACAATATGTATGAGATGAACAAGAAGGCCACCAAGAAAGAGAGAATAGAGCTGATGGAGGCCACAATCAAGGCTTTGAGGCTGGTCTAGGTATGGAACTCAGTCATCTATGTTTTCAGCTTCAACCTAGTTGTCTGATCTTGTAGCCTGTTCGGCTGTAACTCGCTTTGTTTGATAACTATCTTGTTTTTGCAGAGAATCGTTGAGCGATCTGAGAAGATGAGTCAGGTTCTTACCCAACTCGCTCCCCAAATCACTCAATTTACCTAGCTCCAGGCCATGAAGAACGAGCCGAAGCGGACTAGCAAGGAGAGGGAGGCCTAGCTGAAGGACTCGGTCAACAAGCTGCGGGACAAGCAGTGGGAAAAGATAGGGACCATCAGAGGTAAGTCTCCCTTCTGCCTTGAGTTGCTTCAAGCATCCTCTCTATATTTCTAACCTTTAATCTTGATTGGCTATAGCTCATGAGACAAATCTTCATAACCAGTCCCTAGAAATTGAATGCCTAAAGAAGTAACCGAGAGAGCTCGAGAAGGCGAAGTCCAAGGTTGACACCGAGTATGCGAGTAAGTTGCATGTTTGTTCCCGAACTATGTCCAACTAGATATACAGACTTGCTTATGTCTTTCTTTTGTATGAGCAGCCTTCAAGAGCAATGCGTAGACTCAGTTTAGCGCCTTTGCCAAAGAAATCAAAGTGATAAAGGATTTACGGAATGCCATAGTGGACTCGGCGAAGACTTTATTAGATATTATGCAGCCGGGCCAAGCTGGATCCAATTCAAGCTCTCCTTCCCAGTTGATTCAACATCTTCAAGAGGCTTTGGCTATCTTGAAAGAATTCGCCACAGAGCATGCCACCGTGGGCATCTCTCAAGCTTTAGCCATGACAAATTCTCTCTTCTCCTGAGTAGATATTGAGGCAGTTGGCGAAGGATTTGCTGAGGGCACCACTCTGGAAGAGGGATTAGAATTGATAAACCAGGCTAGGCCGACTGCTAGGGCAATAGCTGAGGATCTGCCATGGTAAAATTCAAACTCTTCTTAAGTAGTTGGTGTATGGGAAGGACAAAAACAATATGTATATATTGTAAATGCTTTTGCTTGTTGTGAAAGCCTGCTGAGTGCATGTTCTACCATAACCATCATTAGTCTTACCTAACTAGCCAATCTATGCCAAATGTTAAGGGTCAACTTTAAAAAGCGTTTATCTCATGAGACTATTCTCATAAAGACTTAGCATAATCATTATAAAACTTCATGACTTATATAAAATAGACTCAAACTCTAGCGATAATAGGAGATATGTTATCATCATGTAGCCCCTGACTCACTACTCGATTGAAATAATCGGCGTAGTAAGACAGAGTAGAAAACTTTATATATATATATATATATATATATATATATGAATTGAGTACAACGCTCAGATATAGAAAAGATGTAGTTGTTCTATGTTCCATGAGTTGTTGATTAGGACACCATCTTAAGTCTTCAGTTGGTAGGCACCTGGGCGTGTCACCTCAACGATAATGAATGGCCCCTCCCATAAGGGAGATAATTTGTGCCTGTCTTTGGTTGTTTGTATTTTTCTCAAAATGAGATCTCCCACCGAAAAGGCGCGGCCACGAACATTACGACTGTGATAACGCCATAGCCCTTGAAGATACCTTGCCGACGGGATGGTTGCGACGTCTCTTGCTTTTTCCAACTGATCTAGTTCGTCCAGTCGGTCTTCGTTTGATTTTTCTTCTAAGTGGGTCCGGACTCGTGGAGAGCCAAACTCCAACTCAGTTGGTAATATGGCCTCAGCACCATAAACTAGAAAGAAAGGGAATTACCCTGTTGCCCGACTAACCGTGGTTTGTAAAGACTAGAGAACATATGGGAGTTCTTGCACCCACCGCCCAGCATATAGTTGTAGTCAGTCGAATACCCTAGTCTTGATACCTTGTAAGACCTTGCCGTTTGCGCTTTAACATGCCCATTGCTCTGTGGGTGTGCCACAGAAGCATAACAGATTTTGATGCCGAAGTCATCATAGAAATCTTGAAAGATGCCGCTAGTGAACTGAGTGTTGTTGTCTGTTATAATGCGATTGAGAACTCCAAACCGGTAAATAATACCCATGATGAAGTCTTTTGCCCTTGCTGCAGTGATGGTAGCAATGGGTTTTGCCTCAATCCACTTTGTGAATTTGTCCACTGCGATAAACAAGTGTGTGAACCCGTCTGGCGCTTTCTTGAATGGCCCAACCATGTCCAGCCCCCAGACTGCAAAGGGCCAGGATATTGGAATCGTCTGTAACTCTTGAGCTGGGAGATGTGTTTGTCGATCAAAGAATTGGTATCCCTTGCATGTCCGAACTATGTCCTGAGCCTTAGTAACTACAGTCGGCCAGAAGAAACCTTGCCTATAAACCTTTCCGACTAACGTCCGTAATGCGGCATGGTTGCCACAGATGCCCGAGTAGATTGATTGCAGAATCTGCTTGCCTTCCTCAGGTGTGACGCAGCGCATGAGGACCTTGGATGCGCTTCAATGATAAAGGTCTACTCTGACTACAAGAAAGCATTTGCTTCGATGCTTGATTCGCTCGGCTTCACTGCGGTCTTCTGGGAGATTATCTTCTAGTAGGAATTGGATGATAGGAGTCGACCAGTCTTGAGAGATGATTAGCACTTCCCTTGGTTCCGGGGTAGGTTCAGCCCCCGACTAGTCTTGATCAGGCTTTCTCTTTACTGATGGCTCTAGCAACTGCTCGACAAAAACTCCAGTCGGGACCACTTCACTCTTGGATCCCATCTTGGCTAGCTCGTCTGTAGCTTCATTATATTGGCACAAAACATGTGTAATTTCCAGCCCGTCAAACTTATTCTCCAACTTTCTCACTTCTTGACAGTATGCCGCCATGTTGTCGTCCAGATACGTCTAGTCTTTCATGACTTGATTTACCATGAATTGGGAATCCCCGCAAACCACCAATCTTTAGATGCTGAGTGATATTGCAATATGGAGCCCGTGGATGAGTGCCTCGTACTTGGCGACACTGTGAGATGCTGGAAAGTGTATTTGAAGGACATATTTAAGTTTTTCTCTAGTAGGTGACGTCAAAACGAGACCAGCTCCTGCCCCGCCGATCCGTAGAGAACCGTTGAAGTACATCGTCCAGTATTTAAGCTTGTCTGCTGGTGTAGCCGTCTGAACTTCTGTCCACTCGACTACAAAGTCGGTGAGGGCTTGAGACTTAATTGTTGTCCGTGGTTAGAAGAGGATGTCGAACGCCATCAACTCGAGTGCCCATTTAGCAATTCTGCCAGTGGCTTTGTGGTTATGTAGAACGTCCTCGAGTGGATACGATGTGATGGCTGTGGCTTGATGCGATTGAAAATAGTGCACCAACTTCCGGATAGTTATGAGCAATCCGTATAGCAGCTTCTAGACTTGAGGATATCGAATCTTGGACTCCCCTAAAACTTCGCTGACAAAATAAATAGGCCTTTGAACTTTTTGTATGTGTCCTGGCTCTGCTCGCTCGACGATTAGAAGCATGCTGACTACTTGAGGAGTTACCGCCAGATACAACGTAAGTGGTTCCTAGGGCATTGGTGATGCCAACATGAGTGGTGATGTAATGAACATCTTGAAGTCTTTGAAGCCTTGTTGGGCTTCTGGCGTCCATTGAAAATTATCAAGTTTCTTCAGTAATTTAAAAGGGCATGCCCCGTTCGTCGAGTCGGGAAACAAATCAGCTGAGTGCCACCATGCAGCCAAGCAGCCAATCAGCTTTTGTATGTCCTTCTGACTAGTCGGGGGAGCCATGTTCATGATTGCGTTGATCTTCTCTTGATTTGCCTTGATGCCACGTTGTGAGACGATGAAAAGACGCACTTCTCCGGGTTCAGCTTCATCTTGAATCTCTGAAGGCTTTGAAAAGTTTCTTCTAAGTCTGCGATGAAGTCTTCCTTGACTTTGGTCTTGATCACCACATCATCGACATATGCCTCCACGTTGCACCTGAGTAGAGTGTGAATACACCGCTAGATAGCACGTTGATATATTGCACCAGTGTTTTTCAACTTGAATAGTATAGTGACATAGCAGTATGCCCTGAATGACGTGATAAAAGAAGTCTTTAGGCAGTGCTCCTCCTTTAGGCTGATTCGATGGTATCCCGAATAGCAGTCGAGAAAGCTGAGTAAGTCGCATCCCACAGTTGAATCGACCACATGAACTATCCTGGGTGGACCAAATGGATCTTTGGGACACGCCTTGTTTAAGTAGGTATAGTCGACGCACATACGTCATTTGCCGTTCTTCTTTCGGACCAAAACTGGGTTTGCTAACCAAACTGGGTGGTAGACCTCTTTGATGAACCCGGTTGCCAGGAGCTTGGTTATCTTCTCCCAGATAGTATCTTTGCGATCTTGTGCAAAGCACCGTAGTCGTTGTTTCACTGGTTTGGCGTCTGGCTTGACGTTTAGGGAATGCTCGATCACCTCCCTGGGTACACAAGACATGTCGGAAGGCTTCCAAGCAAATATGTCCCTGTTCGCCTGAAGGAAGGTGACGAGCTCATCTTCCTATTTGGGGTCGAGTCTGATCTCGACAAGCGCAGTCTTGGTAGGGTCGGAAGAGTCCAGAGGGATCTTTTTTGTCTTTGAATCAGCTAAAATTCCTGATTTGGCTACTTTTTTTTGCTGGGACTTGGTTGTCCTCCTTTGGGGTTGTTACTGCCAGTCGGATAATGCTTCGTCCGACTGTCGCTTCATGAAACTGGGCTAGCTTGCAGCTTTCCTTGTCGTAGGTTAATGCTTGCATGATGTTACAGCGTAGAGAGAGAACTCCTGCTGGTCCTGGCATCTTGAGCATCGTGTACGTATAGTGAGGCACTACCATGAACTTGGCGAGTGCAGGTCGTCCGAGGATGGCATGGTAAGCGGTCTCAAAGTCGGTGACCTCAAAACAGATGTTCTTTGTGCGAAAGTTTTCCCACGTGCCAAAAGTCACTGGCAAAGTGATCTGTCCGAGTGGAATTGAAGAAAGACCGGGGATTACCCCGTGGAAGGGAGCTGTACTCAGCCATAGCTCAGATCGGGGTATCTTCATCCCGTCGAGCGTTTTGGCGAATAAGATGTTGAGTGCGCTTCCTCTGTCGATGAGAATCTTCTTCAACTTGATGCTTCTGATGACCGGGTCTGGGACGAGTGGGTAGCGTCCTAGATGCGTTACTAGGTAAAGGTAATCCACGTGGTCAAATGTGATTGCCATCTCTGACCAGCGCAGATATTGGGGGGGCGTCAGACAAGACCGAGTTCACCTCTCGGACGGTTAGCTTCTGTTTACGCTTGGATTCGTATGCTGATGGCCCTCCGAATATGTGGTTGAGCTCAGCCTGGGGATCTTGATAGTCACCAGTTGCGCCCGAGTCTAGCTTGTCTTTGTCTTTTTGCTCACCTAATGCTGATGTGTGCTCAGAAGTGAACTTTTTGAGCATGAAGCAATTTTTGGCCATGTGCTTCCCATTTGGGTGGAAAGGGCATGGCCCGTTCATGACTTTTTGGTAGTTGTCCGTCCTTGGGGGCCACGGTCAGTTGCGCTCAACTGTTGCTATGATGTCCTCTGACTTGCGCTTGTGGTTCCCGGCCTTGGATGGGGCCGCATCATTGGCGTCCCTCCACTCCTTCTATCGAGGCTGCTTTTTATCGTCGAGTGCCTCGGCGACGGCGTCGGCTGAGTCAGCGTACTTGTTTGCCATGTCGAACAAAGCCTTGACAGAGTTGGGAGGCTTCCGAGTAAACTTAGCAATGAATAGGATATCCTTTACTCCTTTGCAGAAGGCAGCAATGATGACGTCGTCCTTGATCTTAGGTATTGAGTTTCTCTTCTCGGATAATCATTTGATGAAGTCACAGAGGGACTCATTCTTTCTTTGATGGCACTGGTACAGATCGTACTCGGAGGACAGCCTCTCATAAGTTCCTTGGAAGTTTGCGACGAAGCATTCAAGGAGTTTCCCCTAGGTGCCAATTGACCACCTGGGAAGCCCCGTCAACCATGTTCTTGCCGAGTCGGCCAGGGCGACTGGCAGATAGTTAGCCATGGCCTTGTGATCGCCTCCAGCCACTCGGATTGCCAAGGTATATACGATCAGCCAGGACTCCGGGTTGGCCTTGTCGTCGTACTTCTCTATACCAGTCGGCTTGAAACCGGATAGCCAGTCAACTTGTTGCAGCTCATGGGTGAACACTGGAACTCTATCTAGGTGAGGGCTTCGACTCCGAATGCGGTGATGAAAGCGCTTATGGTATAGTTGAAGCGCTCATGCTCATCCTCAAGTCGGCGGCATTCATCTTCCTCGCGTTCCCAGCGTCGAGCGTTAATGTTGTGGCCGAGATCTCGTCGTAGTCGTCCCCGAATATCCTGGTTATCCCAGCGCTCATCATGGTGATACCACCGTCGGTCGTTGTTTCGGTTGCCGAGAGACATATGATGGGAGTCCGAGTGGTGCTGACTAGAGCCAGTTGCTCGGTGCCGTACTGAGGTAGATGAAGTTGCCGCATCTGAAGCCATTTTATTTGATGGTATGAGTGTGTCTCCAGACTACTGTCGTTGTTGACATGCTGCAGCGGTGATCATTGCCTTGATCCTCGCAATAGTCAGGGTGGCTTGGTGATCGGGCCTGAACTGCAAGGTGTCCAATAGTGTGGCAATGGCCACAACGTCCTGCTGTGGAGTCACGAAGACGTCGTGGTCGCCCACTCTGGTTTGGAGGATCTCTTGTTGGGCAGTCTGCCCATCCTTGTGCGAGTTGTCATTGCGAGCGTCACGCTCGGCTTGCAGGCATCGCGCGTCCTCCTCTTGTTGTTTACGCAATCGGCGGGCTTCCTTCTCTTGCTGATCGCGTATTCGGCGTGCATTCTGGCCCGGGGTTGATCCCTTTGATGTCATGAATACTTCTCGTGGTGGAGAAAAGCTTCCTGAGCTGTTGTTCGACTAGAAGTCGGACTCAGAGTAGTTCAATGGGGCAATGACAACCCCAACCTCCCCAGATCCGATCCCGAGCGGCTCTAGGCCATATCCGAGTCGAATTCCAGATGATTGGGTCTATCGTATTGGACTCGAATTGAAGATGTCCGCCACGTTGCTGAGTCAGAATGGAAGATTGACGATCTCTTCTCCCCTTCGCTCAATCTCGACCGGCTCAAGGCCATGTCCGAGTCGAACATCAGAAAAAAGAGTTGTCCCTGGACTCTATGTCTTGGAAATCATCGCAGCAAGTCACCGAAGATTGCTGCGGCGTTGAGCAAGCCGACTGGCGTAGGGTCGACCTGGTTCCTAGCCGATCAGGTCGAAACCGAGTCGGTCTGGGTGAGGTTGTCGAGGTTGTCAGCAATGAAGTCGAGGCTGTCAGCAATGAAGTCGAGGCTTTCGAAGCTGATCGCTTACCTGGGGTTGAACTTGGCGCAGTCGACTTTGGTGATTAGATCCATCAGGCTTGATGTCGATGATCTCGACAAAGCCCCTACCTGGTGCACCAACTGTCGATGTTTTGTATCGACAATAATTATATGGGGCTATTCGCAAAACCTAAACTTGATGGATGCAAAGAAATATGAAATGAATTTATCCTGGTTCAGGTTCTTAAGAAGAGGTAATACCCTACTTCCAACTGTTGTGTATTACCTTCGAGATTTCTCCGGTAAGATCCTGTATGTGTGGAGGCCATGAGCCCCGGGTACCTCATAACAAGTATATGGGCCACTCGGATAGAGGATGGGCCCAGCCTTGTAATTAGAGATATGATACAACTCGGCAGACTTAGCCTTGTACGATAAGAAAGATACAGTTCTAGCCGGACAAGTTATATCTCTAAGAGGAGATCCCTTGGCCGTAGTCTGGCTGGCACTCCTACCTTATAATCCTATCCCCTAGTATATAAGGGAAGGAAGGGTGCCCCCTGAGGGCAGGTTCATAAGAATCATCAAGATCACCAAGATCACCTCAAAGGAAATACACTACAACTGGACGTAGGTTATTACCTTATCTCGAGGGCCTGAACCAATATAAATCGTCTGTGTTCCTTTGCAATCCATCGAGTTTCAGTCCGACGAGTAGCCCTATATATTTATTACCGGTGTAAAATATCGACAGCCAGGGGACTCTCTACTTTCCCTTATATGCTAAAGAGACAAGATTACCATGCTAAAGAGACAAGATTACATGGTAGAAATCCCAGTCGAATTTCGACTAAAGGATTTCCTTCTAGGAATACATCGTAACCGGCTAGAACTATATCATTTCCCTTGTTATGCAAGGTAACATAAGCCGAGTTCTAATATATGCCTAATTATATAATTAGGCCCATCCTCTATTTGAGTGGCCATATTGCTTTCCATTAAATACCCGAAGTCCATGGCCTCCACACTATGTGTAATAAAAAATACCTTCCCCGCTCTCCCTCTTTTGGCTCATAAAATACAATGGTTTCAGATAAGTTTCTACAATTCCTCTTATAAGAAAAATAGCTGCTGCATTAAAGCTAGAGTACTAACGTCTTACATGCATGGAAAATTTTTGATACGTCTACAGTATACACATGTTCTCCTGGAGGTGTAGCTGCCGAAACCATGACGTCAGTTACCTATATTTTGTACCTCAATACATAACGTCGGCCTAGTCTGGTGGTTATGGATAAAAGATCCCAACAAGTTCGTTGTACGTTTCAAGGTTAATAAAACATATATGAACTGTATTTGACATTAGGTTATGGTTTTTTTATAATAAAGAAAGTTTTATTGATATTAGATAATTACATATCTTGATAGAAATAACTCTAAGACTACTCTAGACAGAGTATAGCTAGTATGTATCCAACCTATAATTATTAAAAAAAAAGAAAAGAAGAATGGCATCACAACAACAATCATGCCACAGCGAGCTACAACTACAAATGATCTTCATTCTCATACTCCAGAAGCAACATTCGCAATACGATAAAAGGCTCTCCGGAAACAATGCTTAAAAATGGAAACAACCCACGTACACGCTGCCATTGCCATGATCCAATTAGCAAAGACCAGACCATGGTTTCGAACTCTAGACAATAGCTTCAACAAGCTATTCTTGTCATTACCAAGTACAACTGGCTAAGGCCAGACTTAGGATTTAACCCCGGAGTCGAGGAATCGGTACTCGACGAGCACCACATAATTGAAGTATCCTAGTGTTGTTGCCCCCTTCTTGTGAGTTGATGTCGCCATGCCTCCCAATCTTATAGCACAATTGCAATCGGATATGAACAACACAACCTGCAACTGTCTTTAGACACGCTACCCTACAATAATAGTATCACGAGCAAGCCAATAGGTGCACACCAAAAATCATAGGGTCCAACTAAATAGCGGATGAGCTATCGGCGTAAGCAATACCATGAATTGAAGCCAAGATGACACTAGTCTACGTTGGTGTGAAAAACCCTGACTAGTGATGAAGACACCGTGGCGAGAAGTATCCACAAGGCGACGGTGGTCAGGCCGTCGGGGAGAGGAGAGGCACGAAGGAGAATCCTCTATATCAGTGTTGTTGCCATGTTTGGACTAGTGCGTAGCGTCATCTAGAGCCTGTCATCACGTCGTCGCGGCCACAGCCTACCCACAGCAGCGCTTCCATCGAGCGACACCAGGGCTAGAGGAGGTCCACAGAATCGCCATCGGCCAAGCCAGCATGCTGCTGGATCTGGGCGTGATGCCCCGTGGATCCAGCTGGCCGTGGGTTGCTGAGCAAACCGCGTCACCAACGTTGTCAGTGGGCAGTAGAGGAGCACCGTTGTCTCCATTCAGAGGTTGGGGAGGAGCTCCCGTCACTGCCACCATCTGCGGGCCGAGGAAAAGCCAGCCATGGGATGCTCGCCGTCTCTGCTCACCATGGTTGCATCGCTGCTTAGATCCAGCGCTTCTCTGCTTGAAACGGCATTGTGGCCCCGCCGTCGTCGCCCTAGTGGCTGCGCGGACTGTTGGCAAAACAGGATCGAAATCACACGCCCTGCGATCACTTCTACGCTAGTTGCGTGTTTCCTGTAGCAAATCCGGCACACGAACGACAAAATGAAAGAACAGAGAAGAACAGAGGAGTTTTGGGGCAGTTTTCGGGATTTTCTTCTTCTCGCAAAATAAACTTACAATGCAAAGCTACTTATAGAAAAATGGAAAGGAATCGTGCAATCCCACGATCCGCATGCAAAACCACTCGCTCACACCACGCTTCCACTGCGATCCGCTTGATTCGGTCTCCACTCGCTGCTGCCATGCCTGCCGTGCTTGGCGCCCTGAAGACTCGCTCTATTCATTACTTCCTGCCAACGTTTGAAGCATTGTGGGGTCACGCCAGGGAATAGCAGCAACAATCTCCCCCCTAGTCTTGACGTGGCCCAAGATCGCGAACACCTAGGAGGTGCCGCACTGTCGCCAGCTTCGTCGCCGGCAGCCCCTTCGTCAATGCGTCCGCCCGCTGCTCCTCAGTCCGGACGAACTCCATGCAGATTTGTCCTGCTTCGATACTGTTAACGCCAAAATTTGGTACGGTTCGTTACCATGTTCGGTTAAGGAAAGAAGCGATATCAGCCGTTGGAAACTAATCCAGAAGAGTTCGAGCTTGGGAAGGAATCGTGAAGACCACGTTATGGCAGTTAATTACCTTATCTATTAATTAGGTAGTTTTGATAATTTTTAGGAAACCTGATCTCGTATCTGATCGGGGCTTGTTAGTTTTCCTTTTCTAGTTAGGAAAGTCCTGTTCCGTGTCCTATAAGGACTGTAATAACTCGGGGTATATATACGTATGCCCGGGTACCTTGTAAATCATCCAATCGATCAATACAACTTCGGCGCATCGCCACCCTTTACCAACGGGTTCTTGCTTCTCGAGCGGGGCTGCATCGGTTAGGTCCGAACTCCTGCGAGAGGGTAAGTCTCGTTACCCCGACTACCAATCGGCTAGGACTTTCTCGGTTAGGTCCGATATTCTAGTCGGTCTATGGTAGTCGGCTTACCACGGTGTATCGGATCTGTCTACGGCTGCATCGGTTCAGTCCGACCTCTTAGGCTGGTCAGGTATATCACATCACGCGTGCGTAGATCTTATCAGTTTACTGGGGGCGATTTATCATCAGTTCGTGCTGCATCGGTTGGGTCCGACCTACTGAACTGCCAGCGATAAATCGTTCCTGCTAGGCTGATGGTTTTTACGCAAGCGTCTTATCGGAATGTATAGCCGGTAAGTTATTTTCATCACAGTTGCATTAGGTCTATCGGCTCGTTGAGGTTCCTTTACTATTATCGATCTGTGCTGCATCAGTTAGGTTTGAACTACTAGATCGATAATAATAGATTTATCCTTGTCGGGCTGATCGGTGTATATGCGACGTTCTATCGGAGTGCTTAGCCGATAGGTTATCTTTTTATAAAGCCGACTGTATTATCCATACTGTTTTGGTCATCTATATTATCATCGGTTTTCTAGCCGATGCATATGTGTTTCCTCGGCAGTCGGCTGGCTTATTATTCTGCCTATCTATTTTATCATCGGCTTCTAGCCGATGCACATGTTGTACTAACAGCTTATCTATTTGTTTATAGCGCTATCGGTTTCCTAGCCGATACACGGGTGCCATCGGCCATCGGCTACGAGGAGCCTACATCAGTCCGTATCGGCCGATAGCCGATGTGCAATTGCTGCTGATCCGGGCGCGAGCACAAGCGAGGACCCGGGAGCGAGAACCCGAGCACGAGACCCGGGCGCGAGTACAGGCGAGGGCCTGGGCACAAGCATAGCGGCGATCGGCTGGAAGGAATCCGTATCGGCTTGCTGGCCGATTGGATCAGTAATCTAATTTCTTCATCTCCTTGTCAATTGCTGGGTCAAATTGACTGGCACGCCCGCGAACCTCAAATATTTTAGGACCTGCACTGGAGCTAAGCATATCTCCCAGGCCTTCGCGTGTCACCAGACGCCGAACCAGATCGTCAGCAAGCTTTTTGGCACACCCGGCGGTTTTCGGCATCAACAGATACACTCGCGGATGAAATGATACCGCGTGTCGATATGTTTGCTCCTACCATGGAATACTGGGTTCTTCATGAGGGCGATTGCGGATTTGTTGTCAACAAACAATTTCACTGCCCTCGCTTCTATCCCAATCAACTCACCGAGTAGCGCCCTAAACCAGAGTGCCTGACACGCAGCTGCCATTGCCACCATGAACTCGGCTTCGCACGATGATAGCGCCACCGTTTTTTGTTTTTGTGAGTTCCATGAAATGAGACAATCGTTGATATAGAACGCCATACCTCCAGTGCTCCTCCGATCGTCCATGTCATCGACGAGATCACTGTCTGAGTAACCAGTGGTCACCTCCGGCTTGCCATCTCTAGCGTACACCAATCCATGGTCGATTGTTCCCTTCAAGTACCTAAGAATTTGCTTGATCGCCTTGAAATGCATTACTGTCGGCCGCTCCATGAATCGACTTGCCACGCCGACTGCATAGGACAGATCAGGCCTGGTGTGGAGGAGGTAGCACAGACAACCGATGATGCACCGGTACTCGGTTGCATCAACCGGATGACCATCGGGATCCTTGTGCAGCTGGTTCCTCGACTCCATAGGAATTTTGGTGGAATTACAATCAAGCATGCCGAATTGAGCTAGTACCTTCTTGGCGTAGGTAGCTTGTTTGATCGATGCTCCATTTTCTCCTTGCGCCACCTCAATGCCAAGGTAATATGTGAGCAGTACCAGATCGCTCATCTCAAATCCCCCCATCATCTGCTTCTTGAAGTTACTAATCTCTTCTGGATTCTCCCCTGTTACGATCAAGTCGTCGACATATACTCCGACGATGATACCGTCGCCGCTGGTGTTCCTGGTGTAGACCGCCTATTCTTGCGCACATCGGGCAAAGCCGAGTTCCTTTAGGCTTCGGTTGAGACGCCTGTTCCACGCACGCGGCGCTTGCCGCAGCCCGTACAACGCTTTCCGCAACTTCAACACCAGATGCTCCTTCCCTTTCTTCACGTAGCCCTCAGGCTGGACCACGTAAACCTCTTCCTCGAGGTCGCCATTGAGAAATGCCGACTTGACGTCGAGTTGATGCACCTGCCATCCACGGTTCGCCGCAATTGCAAGCAAGACACGTACTGTGTCAAGCCTGGCGACTGGTGCAAACACTTCTTCAAAATCCACCCCTTGTCTTTGCACGTAGCCTTTTGCAACCAGACGAGCCTTGTGCTTGACTACTTCACCGGCCATGTTCTTCTTCAATTTGTACACCCATTTTAGCCCAATCACTCTTTGTCCGGCAGGCAGTGTGGTGAGTGACCAGGTGGAGTTCTTCTCGATAGTGTCAATTTCTGTGGCCATGGCATCCTGCCATTCTGGTTGGACGGCTACCTCGTGGTAGGACAACGGCTCCTCCATCGCCGTGAGCAGCGCCTCCTCCTCGACATAATCGTCCAGCAGCACCACACATGGAGTATCGCACATGATGTCATCGATGTATCAGTAACGGACGGGCCCTTGTCACTGCCGTCGCTGTCCCCGACTTGCCGTGCACTCGGCACAGTAGCGCTCGACTGGGGTTCTAGCTGTGCGCTCGGCGCAGCAGCGCCCGATTGGTGAGTCGGGGTAGTCGACTGTGTTGTTGGTGTTGCTGCCGATCTTGCCGAGGTGGATGCCGTGGATGCCTCTGCTACTGGCCACCCTGGCCCTGGTGAGAACGCCAGACAGCTTCCTGCCACAGGAGCCGGTGTGTCTACCGCGCAGCCCGCAGGCACTGCTCCACAAGCAGTGCTTTGCCCGAGTGTCGCCGGCTCCTCGACCTCAATCTCTGATGATTCGCTACCATCTGCTGCTCCATTCCACTGCCAAGGGATATTTTCTTCAAATACAACATCACGGCTTACGTGGATTCTCCCGCGGTGTGGATCAAATAACCGGTGTGCTTTGCTTCCCTCTTTGACGCCGAGGTAAACAAACACCTGACTGCAGTCATCTAGCTTCTTCAAGTGTGGCGCCGTGATCTTCATGTGTGCCGTGCACCCCGAACATGCGAAGGTGTGCTAGGTGAGGCTTTCTGCCTGTCCAGGCCTTGTGCGGAGTCCGATCACCCATCGTCTTCGTAGGCAGTCGGTTGAGCAGATAAACTGCATGCCTCACCGCCTCTCCCCAAAGTTTGCCGGGCATGTTCATGCCCTTGAGGAGAGATCTCGCCATTGCCATCACGGTCCTGTTACGGCGCTCCACCACACCATTCTGCTGTGGTGAGTATGGTGCGGTGGTGTGCCGCTGGATCCCCGCCTGCTCGCATACCTGCCCAAACTCGGCAGAGAGGAATTCACCGCCGTGGTCTGTTCGCAGAGTCTTGATCCGCCGCTCGGCCGTGTTCTTGGCCAGCACCTTGTACTTGGTGAAGGTAGAACATGCTTGATCCTTGCTCTTGATCACGTAAACCCACATCCACCGAGTGAGATCATCAACAAGCAGCATGAAGTATCGGTTACCGGCGATAGTTGGTGGAGTGATCGGCCCACACAAATCAGCGTGGATTAGCTCGAGCGGCTCCTCCGCTCGATAGTTCACCATCGCCGGGAACGGCTGCCTTGTTTGCTTCACCACCAAACACGCCTGGCAGAGCTGGTTTGGATGGGTGATCGCCGGCACGCCTGCCGCCATGTCTTTATCCACTAGGAACTCCATGGCTTGAAAATTGACATGTCCTAGCTGGGCATGCCACAGCCATGCAGGATTCTCCAAGCTGGCTAGGAGACAAATTGGGGATGCAATCTTCAATTCAATGCGGTATAGCCGGTTGACAGTGCGGCTCACCTTCATAATCAGCTGCCGGGTGTTTTTGTCGAAGACCTCGAGCTCGTTGTTGTCCATGGTGATCTTGTAGCCGGTCTCCGTCAGTTGGCCGAGGCTAACCATGCTGCTGTACAGCCTCGGGATGTAGTAAACATCCTCCAATAGCCACTGGTCACCATTCTTGCACGAAAAAAGGATTGAGCCCTTCCCCATGATCTGTACCGACAAGCCATCACCGAATCTGACGTGCCCGGTCACCGCTTCGTCTAGCTCGCGGAACTTGTTCTTGTCGCCGGTCATGTGATTACTGGCACCGTTGTCTAGGTACCAGACATCACCCGTGCTTGTGCCACTGTCAACCAACAGGAGCTTGGGCCACACCATGGCTTCGTTGATCTCCAATTCCCCGCACTGCACCTGCCGTGCCAGTGCCAGCTGTTCCTCCAGGGACATAGCAATGAGTGAAGCCGGCTCGGTGTCCTCAACCTTCACTAGGTGAGCTTGTTCCTTCTTCTTCGGCGCACGGCACTGTGAGGAATAGTGCCCCATCTCATCGCAGTTGAAACAGCGAATGTGGCTCTTGTCGCGATTGCCGCTGCCGGAGCCGCCTGCTCCGTCTTTGCGCGGCGATTCAGTGCTGCCGCCTCTGCCACGGCCTTTGCCGCAACCGCGACGGCCGTGCCCACGACCACCATTGTCAACAGGCGCCTTGCCCTTCTGCGTCGAGGATGAATCACCAGAGTTCTTCCGGTATCGGGCTTCCCACTCAGCCTGAGTGAGGAGCACTTGCCTGTCACCGCCGCCACTGCCCCCGACTGCATGTCTCCGCGTGCGTTCTTCAAACGCCCGCAGACGCCCGATAGCTTCTTCGAACGCCAGTGTGTTGAGGTCGTAGAATTGCTCGATCCCGGTGATCACGCCGACGAATCGATCCGGCGCGGTGTCGAACAGCTTCTTCACCAGCTGTGCATCGGTCAAAGTTCCTCCCAAGCTGGAGTACTGAACTGACATGGCGTTGAGCCGGCCGGCATACTGGTCGAGGGACTCGCCGTCTTTCATGCGCATGCCGTCGAAGTCACTCTTCAATGTCTGTAGCCGTGCATCCTTGACACGATCCGCCCCGACGAACCTTGATTTGAGACACTCCCAAACCTCCTTCGCCGTCGTCTTCTTCGCCACCTGGTATCCTCCGAGAGAGCTTGGAGGAGATGCGATCTTGCCTTCTTATCTTTCTTCGAATCGACGGCTGCTCCGGCCGCCGGCTCAATCGCCTCCCAAATGCCTTGGTCCTCCATCATTGCCTACACATGAATCACCCAAGCGGTGTAATTTGTTGCCATTAGCCGCGGGTACTAGAACGAGCCACCGCTACTCTCCTATGTCGCTGCCTCACTGGGTCTAGGAATGATCGACATCGCCTGGGACCATATGATCTTGGGCATGCGAAACCTGCTCTGATACCAAATGTTGGCAAAACAAAATCGGAATCACACGCCCTGTGATCACTTTTGTGCTAGCTGCGTGTTTCCTGTAGCAAATCCGGCACGTGAGCGACAAAATAGAAGAACAGAGGAGTTTTGGGGCAGTTTTCGGGATTTTCTTCTTCTCGCAAAATAAACTTACAATGCAAAGCTACTTATAGAAAAATGGAAAGGAATCATGCAATCCCACGATCCGCATGCAAAACCACTCGCTCACACCACACTTCCGCTGCGATCCGCTTGATTCGGTCTCCACTCGCTGCTGCCATGCCTGTCGTGCTTGGTGCCCTGAAGACTCGCTCTGTTCGTTGCTTCCTGCCAACGTTCGAAGCATTGTGGGGTCACACCAGGGGCTAGCAGCAACACGGACGTCTGTTGGCACGCTCAGGTGGCGGCAAGGTGTCGATGTTTTACACCGGCAATAAATATTTGGGGCTACTCGGCGGATGGAAACTCGGTGGATTGCAAAGGAACACAGAGGGATTTTATACTGGTTCAGGCCCTCAATGTGAGGTAATACCCTACGTCCAGTTTGTATGTATTCCTTTGAGGATATACGGTGGTGGTTCTGATGAACTGTATGGCCGTGTGCTTCTATGAGCTCTTCTGCCCTCATGGGGCGCCCTGCCTCCCCTTATATACTGGGGGACGAGGTTACAAGGTAGGAGTCCCCATCGGATTACGACTAGGAGATCTCCCCTTAGAGATATAACGTACCCGACTAGGACTATATATACCTTTCCATACAAGGCGAAGTCTGCCGAATCTAGCTATATCTCTAATTACAAGGCTAGGCCCATCCTCTAACCGAGTGGCCCATATGCTTGTCATGAGGTACCCGGGGCCCATGGCACCCACAGTAGCCCCCGAGACCTTCATAGTTGAGTCACAGCTGATGCCGAGTGCTCATCCTCCACGGTGAAGTCTTCCCGAGTGCATTGCTCCCGAGTACTCTTTGTCTGAGTGCTGCTTCTCCCGAGTCCTGCTTCATGTCAGCTGGCAGCGAGGCTATGAAGGTCTCGATGTAGATGTTGGAATAGTGTGCGCCGAATAGGCGCACCTATTAGGTGTAGCCCCCGACTTTGTGCTTAATTGTGAAAACAATTAAACATGAAGTCAAAGATCTTTAACCTTGTAGTCTTTCCCGAGTAGATTACTACTGGTACATGAGACTCTTCGGTATCATGTCAACCGGAATATGATTTATAGTCTTGCCGAGTAGGGAACTACTCGTATATAGGACTCTTCGACTTCATGTCAGTCGGAATGTGCATTTATAGTCTTGCCGAGTAGGATGCTACTCGTATATGGGACTCTTCAGCGTCATGTCAGCTGGAAAGGGGGTGTTTATAGTCTTTCCCGAGTAGCATACTACTCGAAAATTAGACTCGTCGGCATCATGTCAGCCGGAAAAGGTGTTTATAGTCTTTCCCGAGTGGCGTCCCATTCGGAAGTTAGACTCTTCCGCATCATGTCAGCGGGAATGAGAATTTTATAGTCTCTCCCGAGTAGTGCACTACTCGAAAGTTAGACTCTTCAGCGTCATGTCGGCTGGAGTAATGTTGCTCATGGCAACTGGTGGCCGCGCATATAGGCCGAGTACCACTGTATGAAAAATAAATCCATTACGTGGTTAGGTGTACTCGAGAGAGATACTTGTATCCCCAATTTCAATGAAGACCAGCTTGTGATCCTTGTAAGGATGTATCCTCGAGACCTGGCGGATAAGACAGATACCCAAACATATATGTTTAGCAATAAGGCTCTCATGAAGCATATCTGTTTACCTCATCGGCTCCTGTTGGTAGCACCAGCGCTATAATTTCAACTCAGCCTGCGGGCGGCCCACATGGAGCATGCTACCGTAGGAACTCATATCTTGGTGGCTGCTACCAAATAAGCTGTCCTGAGCCGACCTATCCAGCATAGCTCTAGGGAAGTATCATCCATCGCATGTCAGGATGAGTTTTTTGGTGTTGGTAACCGCAATCAGCCAGAGAAATCCTTATTCGCAAGCCTTTCCGACTTACGTTCTGGATGCAAACTGGTTGCCACATGTACCCGAGTAGGTATGTTGCAGGATCTGCTTGCCCTCCTCAGGTGTGACGCAGTGCATGAGAACTCCGGATGCGCTTTGACGATGTAAGTCTTCTCTGACTTGGGAAAAGCCGAACAAGGTACCCGAACCTTGCATTAGCAGAGGGTTCGGCTGGTGACCCTCATGGGGCGTACCCTATCCAACAGAGTTATAGCCAAGCTAGGCACCCGAATCTTGCATTAGCATAGGATTCGTCTGGCGACCCTCATGGGGCGTACCCAACCTGACAGAGTTGCGGCCAAATAAGGTACCCGAACCTAGCATTAGCGTAGGATTCGGCTGGCGACCCTCATGGGGCGTACCCTACTTAGCCGAGTGGTACACAGCCCCGACTGGCGCCGGAGGCCGATTGTTAGCTCCCATGGAGCGTAGTCGGGGAAGATGACGTCCCGACTGGCACAAGTACTCGATAAGTAGCCCTCATGGAGCATCCCGAGTGTATTTCGGCAGACTTGTCCAGCCCCCGAGCGTAGGAGATAGGCTCGAAGCCCTGAGTTCCTGTCACGCATATCCGGAGCTGGGCCTGCAATATAAAAATATCGGATGAGTAGCATCTGATGATGAAAATAATCACCCGAATAAAATGTATTTTACAATGTATGTAAATACGTGTTCTTCCTCTTTTCGATATTAATTTCCTCGAGTAGTTGACCCCTTACGTTTAAGCACTCTGCCCGACTAGTCATAGCCCCCTAGCGTCGGGAGTTGGCTCATGGCTCTTTCCCAGGCACGCGTTTTGGGTGACTTGAGTTCGTCTTACATGGAGCAGAGTTTCACAGATCGAGATTTATGCTACTCGAGTACTTTTGTAATCATTTAAGAGCAAAAACGGAAAAAAGTAAATGCGCAGCTTATACACCTATTAGGTGTAAGCGGCTGTGGCACTAGCAAGGCCGAATGAGGAGATGTTTATCAGAAAGCGACTTAGCTGTTCGGTATTTGGGAGTGGGGATGCCATCCTCGTGTTTGAGCTTGTGAGCCCCCGAGCATGTCACTTGTTATTCTGATAATCTTCAGTTGTTGAAGGTCGAAGGCGGTTGTGACCGACTGCCACAATGGAGCCGTCTGACTTGCGTTTGCGATTCCCAGCTTTAGTTGGGACCGCGTCGTCGGTGTCGTCCCACTTCTTCTGTCAGGGTGACATGTTGTCGTCGAGGGCCTCGGCAACAGCATGGGCCGAGTCGGCGTACTTGTTTGCCATGTCGAATAGGGCCTTGACAGAATTGGGAGGCTTCCGCGTGAATTTGTCGATGAACGAGGTGTCTTTGACTCCTTTTCGAAAGGCGGCGATGACGACCTCGTCCTTGATCTTCGGGGTTGAGTTCCTCTTCTCAGAAAACCTCTTGATGAAGTCACGAAGAGACTCGTTCTTCCTTTGGCGCAACTGATATAGGTCGTACTCGGAAGATGGCCTCTCGTATGTTCCCTGGAAATTGGTGATGAAACGTTCCCGGAGTTCTCCCCAAGAGCCGATTGATTGCCTGGGAAGTCCTGTTAGCCATGTCCTCGCTGAGTCGGCTAGAGCAACTAGGAGGTAGTTAGCCATGACTTTGTGGTCACCTCCAGCAGCTTGGATTGCCAGAGTGTATGCTGTGAGCCAGGACTCGGGATCGGTCTTGCCGTCGTATTTTTCGATGCTTGTAGGCTTGAAACCCGACGGCCAGTCGACCTGTTGTAGCTCCTGGGTGAAGGCCGGTATGCCTTCGTCTTCATGAGGACTCCGACCCCGACTACGGCGGCGAAACCGCTCGTGGTGGAGGCCGAAATGCTCGTTCTCGTCTTCCAGTTGGCGTTGCTCGTCTTCTTCTCGTTCGCGGCGCCGAGCATTGGTGTCCTGCCGAAGATCACGCCATAGTTGGCCTCGGAGATCCCGGTTGTCCCGACGGTCACTTCGACGTTGCCGGTTGTTGTTTGGGTTGCCGAATGACGTTTGGCGTGACTCCGTGTGCAGCTGACTAGAGCCGGCCACTCGGCGTCGCTTTGAGGTAGACGAGACTGCCATTGGGATGCCGACCGGTTGGTCGGTATGAGGGTATCTCCCGACTGTTGGTGCTGCTGACATGCAGCAGCGGTAAGCATGGCTTTTATCCTTGCGATCGTCGGGGTGGCCTGATGATCAGGCCCAAGCTGGACTGTGTCCAGTAGGGTTGCAGCGGCCACGATGTTCTGTTGGGGAGTAACGAAGACATCATGGTCGCCGACTCGGGTTTGGAGGATTTGCTGCTGAGCGGTTTGCTCAGCCTTGCGTAGATCGTCGTTGCGGGCGTGCAGGCGTCTTGCTTCTTCCTCCTGTTGTTCTTGCAGTCGGCAGGCCTCCTCCTCTTGTGGCTCGTGTCGTCGGCATGATTCCTGAATAGGAGTAGAGCCTCTGGATGCCATGAAAATTTCTCGCGGCGGAGTGAAGCTTGCCGAGCTGGTATCCGACTTGGAGTCGGAATCCGACTGGGAATCATAGTCCGACTGAGAGTCGTAGTCGGAATAGTTGATGGGGGTGATTACAACTCCGACCTCCCTAGATCCGATCTCGAGCGGCTCGGAGCCGTATCCGAGTCGAACTCCAGGGGATCGGGTTTGCCGCGTCGGATGTAGATTGTAGATATCCGCGGCGTCGCTGAGTCCGAACGGGAAGTTGACGATCTCTTCCCTTCTCGGCCCGATCTCGGCCGGCTCAGAACCGAGTCCGAGTCGAACACTGAAAGGAAGAGTTGTCCCTGGACTCGGGCGTATTGGAGATCGCCGCAGCATGTCGTCGAAGATTGCCGCAGCGTCGTGTGGGCCGACTGGCGCGGAGTCAGCTGGTTCCTCGGCCGGTTGGATCGGGTCCGTGTCGGCCGGGGTGAGATTGCCGATCTGGTCGGCGACGAAGTCAAGGCTTCTGAATGCGATTGTATCTCCGGGGGGGAGTTTGCCGCCGTCGACTTCGGTTGCTGGATCCATCGAGCTTGTAGATGTAGATCGCGCCGAAGCCCCTACCTGGCGCGCCAACTGTCGATGTTTTACACCGGCAATAAATATTTGGGGCTACTCGGCGGATGGAAACTCGGTGGATTGCAAAGGAACACAGAGGGATTTTATACTGGTTCAGGCCCTCAATGTGAGGTAATACCCTACGTCCAGTTTGTATGTATTCCTTTGAGGATATACGGTGGTGGTTCTGATGAACTGTATGGCCGTGTGCTTCTATGAGCTCTTCTGCCCTCATGGGGCGCCCTGCCTCCCCTTATATACTGGGGGATGAGGTTACAAGGTAGGAGTCCCCATCGGATTACGACTAGGAGATCTCCCCTTAGAGATATAACGTACCCGACTAGGACTATATATACCTTTCCATACAAGGCGAAGTCTGCCGAATCTAGCTATATCTCTAATTACAAGGCTAGGCCCATCCTCTAACCGAGTGGCCCATATGCTTGTCATGAGGTACCCGGGGCCCATGGCACCCACACAAGGCGAGGAGAAGGGACGAGTAAGGTTAGCGGCAGCGAGTAGGGTTTGGCCACCCGAGCCGCCACTTTGGAGCGATACAAATGCCACCTCTAATTATGATCATATTAGCCTATAAAAATTGTATGATAGCTAGAAGATCTAAACCATAAATTCATAAAGATGATCCAGATTTTTTTTTCTTTTTTAACTAATGCGAGAATAAAAATTTGTAGCTTGTTTCCATTAACATGAAAATTCTAGCTTTTATTATCCAAAAATTAAATCTGTGGCCTCTAGGAAAGCATCTGATTAGCTAGTATAACAAAATATGCATATATGTACTGTTTTTGAATACCTGACGATTTATGTAGGCTGCTTGAATAGTTTTGAATTGAAAGCTGAACTTGACATATTACTATATTTGGTTTTAATTGGAGCACTAAATCCCCTGCTAGCTCAACAAGGTGATTTGCTAGAAACAAGCCCTTGGCATCAAATTCTGGCTTCTAGAATTGCCTTGTCCATTGAACAGCCATTAGCTTAATTTATGACACCCATGTTTCTGCTCTTCTGCACAATTCAGCCAAACAAAGCTCATTCTGCATCACAATTCACAACTACCATCCTTCATTCCTTCGTTCCTACATAGCCATTACTTGCTTTATTAATTGTTGCCTCCTCCTTTCATGCACCCTATTTATTTGGGAGGGCATGTTATCTAAATCAGTTTATGCACCACTAGATATATCTATACTTCTTTAAAAGACTTTAGTGGCACTATTGCTTTTGTAGTTTTTATAAATTGGCCCCTAATATTTTCTGATACTATAGAATAGTTCAATATTTAGTTTAGACAAGTGAATACCATATATTCAAATAAGCAAACAAATTATACTAACATGTTAGATAAAAAATATATTTATTTGACATATTATCATATATTTTCTTTTACCTATAACAAAGCATGAGAATTTTACTAGTTTATTATTATTATTATTATTATTATTATTATTATTATTATTATTATTATTATTATTTTTTATATATATAGGGAGGCAATGGTGAAATGATCTTTCGAGTAGTGGGCATGTAGTGTCAAATATAGTTCCTTGTTTATCTATTGAAATGCAAGGTCCCATTTCTCTGTGATGAACCAATTAACAAAAAAGAAGCCAATTAATTGTGACATAGAAAGCTCATATGAGAATGGGCTGCATCAGGAAGACAACATCCAGTCACAAATCACATTGACTGCTTGTGGTTCTACAATATCACTGAAGACTCTGCTTCTATCTGCAGGCTCCCGTAGCTAAGGCTACTCCAAAAGGGTACAAAGGCCCACATCCCACTACATATATAGTTCATTGCATTATCAATTGTCAAAGAATTCAGCATTGTGCCTAGGGCGCATGTACATGTGTCCTAATTATCAAATTAATTGACCAAGTCGCAATAATGATTAAAAAATTCTAAAACTAAAACTCATGGATGTACGTAGTACAGTAGATAAAGTTATACAAACCTACAAAAAATCAATGTCAAATTCGTTAAATATGTAAGAAACAAAAATGAGAAGCAATCTATTGGAAGTACTGTTCATCATGTCCTAGCAGTATGGCTTGCGCCTTTTGTCTTGGCATGTAGGATGAAACTAGCATTGCAGTTTTCAAGGTTCACAAAACATATTGTGTACTACACTCATGGTTTATTTGGGAATTTTGTAAGTTTTGAAGCACGTGTGATTCAACATGTGCTTGTATATATAATGGGAGGCTTAGTTTGAAGATGATGAAAGAGAAAGAAGAAGATCACGTAAAATAAGGTGAGCCATTAGCGCATGACTAATTAAGTATTAGCTATTGTAAACTTGAAAAATTAATTTATATGTTTTTTAAAGCAATTTCTATATAGAAATTTTTGTGGACAACGTACCATTTAGTAGTTCGAAAAACGTATCCATGAAAAACGAGAAATATTTTTACCCAAACCTCTGGATTCGAACTGTCCCTAAGACACCATTCGGCACTGCACGTAGAGGAGAAAAAACTTCTCATTTTCCGTAAGCACGCTTCCTGAATTGCTAGACGGTGTGTTTTTTGCAAAAATTTTCTATATAGAAGTTGCTTTAAAAAATCATATAAATCTATTTTTCCAGTTTATAATAGCTAATACTTAATTAATTATACGTTAATGGCTTACTTCGTTTTATATGATCTTCTACTTGTTTCTCTTTCACTTGCTTCACTTTCAAACTATAAGTCACCCAAACATCTACAACAGCCTCCTGGCTTGGGACACATGAACATCAGCAACAGTCTCTTCCTCTTGTCTTGCATGTTATCAGAGCAGTATGATCTGTTTGCATGCACCACCACGATGGGTTCTACTTCAATATGAAGCAGAACTTTTGCCATTGCTCCAACCACGGATACGCCTATTTTGGTTTCCTCTTCACTTCCCTATTTCTGTTGGAATTACTAAGTAGGCTAAGACCCATGTGGAGAATAATTTCTAGAAAAATCTCAAAGGCCTACTTTATGGGGAGTAGCATGGAAGTTTAGTAACATCTTGCTAGTTCTAGAAGAGAAAAACCTCCTTATAAGGATAAGCTCTCTCCTAGCCACTTGAGACATGCATAGTGGAGAGAACTAAAGGAACACGCGCGCGCTCGCTCGCCTCGCCTCGCCAGGCGGCACGTGTACGTGACATGCGCGTGAATGGTCCGCCAAAATTGGCTTCTCATGCTTGCGCAGATGCAGCTTTTTTTGTAATTCTGTTTTGCTACAAATCTTAACAACTTATCTAGAGTTTATTTTGAACTCATAGGATAATTTGATAAGCGGACTCCGGATAAGATAGGTGCGGCTTATCTGGTTCGGTTACGAGTTAGAGATCGTGCGGGCGTCCTGGTCACGCGTCCTAATATCTCTATAAATACCAAACTGCTATCTCCACGCAAAATAAGCGAAAATAAACTAGGGCTTATCATCTCTTCTGTTCTGAGCCGTCGTTCGTCGTTTACTCCGTCCCGTTCGTTGGCGTGCACCAGCGGATTGGGAGAGCAGGTCTCCGAAACCCTCGCCTTCGACATCCTGCACTGGGAGAGGGCGAATAAAGTTTTTGGGAAGCGCTACGCGCGACTGGTCATTGTGCCCATCACGGCTCGTCTTCCTTCACGTTCGGGACCTGCGCGTCGTCGTCACCACCCAGTGCCGCGTGTCGTTCATGCGATATGTGCTGCGCCTATGTCTGCTCTAGAATAGCCTGTGTCTACTCTAGAACAGGGTTGTAGGTACACGTACACTATGTCTCCTGTGTTTGATTTATTCATGTTAATTGTTATCATATACATGTTTAGGTCAGATTACATGCTTCTGTTTACTTGTGCTATTAATGTCATGATTTATTTATAGAATAAATTAAATCTACATGTGCTTATATTCTCAACAATCCAAAAACCTTATTATAGGCACTGTAATTTTTCAATGGCTGGTTTTGCTGATGCACCGAGGCCGGATAAATTTACCGGTGTGCACTTTAAGAGATGGCAGATCAGGGTCACTCTGTGGCTGACAGCTATGAAGTGCTTCTGGGTGAGTACTGGCAAATCTGAAGGAGTTCTCTCTGCTAATCAGCATAAAGAATTTGAGGAAGTCACTACTCTCTTTGTGGGATGCATTCTTAGCATTCTTGGTGATTGTCTGGTCGAGGTGTATATGTATATAACCGACGCTAAGGAGTTATGGGATGCACTGAATACCAAATTCGGTGCTACTAATACTAGCAACGACTTGTACGTCATGGAGCAGTTTCACGATTTCAGCATGGTTGACAACCGTTCTGTGATCGAACAGGCTCATGAACTACAAACCATTGCTAAGGAATTCGAACTCCTTAAATGTGCCCTTTCCGACAAATTTGTGGCTGCATGCATTATTGCAAAACTACCTTCTTCATGGAGGAGTTTTGGTACTGCACTCAAACACAAGAGACAGGAGTACTCCGTTAAGGGGTTAATTACGTCTCTTGACGTTGAGGAGAAAGCTTGGGCAAAGGACGCTGCGTCAAAAGGCGATGGTGGGCAGTCTAGTATCAATGTGGTGCAAAACACTACAAACAAGAACAATAAAGGAAAATTTATCAAAGCTCAACAAAACATCAACTTTAAGAAAAAGAGAAACAACAAGGAGGAAGATATCAAAACTTGCTTTATGTGGCTTGCCTGATCATATTGCCAGGAAGTGTCCACAACGTAAGAGCATGAAGGCACCTGCAGGACAGACCTCTAAATCTATCAATGTGACCATTGGCAATACTGGAGATGGAACCGGGTATGGTAATTTAGCTACTGTTCTCTCAGTTAATCAGTCTACTAATTGGTGGGTTGATACGGGGGCCAATGTTCATGTTTGTGCTGACATATCTTTGTTGTCCTCTTATCAGGTTAGTCGGGATTCCTCTGTCCTAATGGGGAATGGGTCGCATGCTTCTGTTTATTGTGTTGGCACGATAGATCTGAAGTTTACTTCGGGAAAGATCGTGCAGCTGAAGAATGTGCAGCATGTCCCCACTATTGACAAGAATCTCGTTAGTGGTTCCCGTCTATGTAGAGACGGGTTTAAGTTGGTATTTGAGTCTAATAAAGTAGTCGTGTCTAAACATGGATATTTTATTGGTAAAGACTATGAGTGCGGAGGCTTTCCGCTTTTCTCTTTCTGATACAATTTTAGAGTCTCGTGATGCTACTTTTTTGAGGGAATTTTTCCAATGAAGGATACACATAGCACTTCTAGTTAATCTTCTGATTTAATCACACCACCTGAACAAACTGAATATACACTTAAACATCTCGCTGAGGAGGATGACAGTGAAGCTCCTAGAAGGGACAAGAGACAAAGGATAGCTAAGTCCTTTGGTGATGACTTCACTATGTACCTTATGGACGACACTCCCAAGTCAATTTTAGAAGCTTATGCATCTCCTGATGCTGACTACTGGAAGGAGGCTGTCCGTAGCGAAATGGACTCTATTATCGCTAACGGGACTTGGGAGGTGACAGAGCGACCCTATGGGTGCAAACCCGTAGATTATAAGTGGGTGTTCAAAAAGAAGCTAAGGCCTGATGGTACTATTGAAAAGTACAAGGCTCGGCTTGTGGCCAAGGGCTATACTCAGAAAGAAGGCGAAGATTTCTTTGACACTTACTTACCTATTGCTAGATTGACCACAATTCACGTACTTCTCTCCTTGGCTACCTCACATAGTCTTCTCGTTCATCAGATGGACATTAAGACAGCTTTTCTTAATGGAGAGCTGGATGAGGAAATTTATATGGAGCAGCCTGATGGATTTGTAGTAGAAGGTCAAGAAGTCAAGGTGCTAAAGTTGTTAAAATCTTTGTATGGTCTGAAACAAGCTCCTAACCAGTGGCATGAGAAATTCGATAGAACACTAACTTCTGCGGGCTATGCAGTCAATGAGGCAGATAAGTGTGTATACTATCGCTATGGTGGGGGTGAGGGAGTTATTATGTGCTTGTATGTTGATGACATACTAATCTTTGGGACAAACCTTGGGGTGATTAATAAGGTTAAATCATTCTTATCTCAAAACTTTGATATGAAAAATCTGGGAGTAGCTGATGTTATCTTAAACATTAAGCTAATCAGAGGTGAGGATGGGATTACACTCTTACAATCTCATTATGTGGAAAAAGTCCTGAGCCGTTTTGGCTATATTGATAGTAAGCCTTCTCCAACTCCTTATGATTCTAGTCTTTTGCTTCGCAAAAACAAAAGAATCACTAGGAATCAGCTGGAATACTCTCAGATAATTGGCTCACTTATATATCTAGCTAGTGCAACTAGACCAGACATCTTCTTTGCTGTGAGCAAATTGAGCCGGTTTACCTCTAATCCGGGATATGATCATTGGCGCACGCTTGAGCGAGTTATGCACTATCTGAAGGGTACTATGAATCTTGGACTTCACTATACTGGGTACCGTCGGTATTAGATGGATATAGTGATTCCAACTGGATCTCTGATGTTGATGAGATCAAAGCCACCAGTGGATATGTTTTTACACTTGGTGGTGGTGCTGTTTCATGGAGATTATGCAAACAAACCATTTTGATGAGATTAACCATGGAAGCAGAGTTTACGGCACTAGATACTGCTACTATTGAGGCAGAATGACTGCGTGATCTATTAATGGATTTGCCTGTGGTTGAAACACCAGTGCCGGCTATCCTTATGAACTATGACAATCAAACTGTCATTGCTAAGATGAATAGTTCTAAGGATGATATGAAATCATCTAGGCATATGAAGAGACGATTAAAATCTATCAGGAAATTGAGAAATTCCAGAATTATAAGTTTGGATTATGTCCAAACAGCTAGCAACCTGGCAGATCCCTTTACGAAGGGGCTATCACGAAATGTGATAAATAATGCATCGAGGGATATGGGAATGAGACCCATGTGAGTTACACTATGGTGGTAACCTAACCTATGTGATCGGCGATTCCGTGAATTAGGACTTGGAAAGAACAAGCCATTACTTAACGGGAGGAGAGTACCTTTAACTATCTCTAAGTGAAGATGCATATACTCTCACAAACTGTAAGGCAAGTTGGCATTTGCCTTAATATGTTTTGTTGGCTTTAAATAGCGAAGATACTGTTCTACAGAGCATTCTTGAAAAAACAAACATATATGAGCTCAACCGTTGGTCGCGGTTTATAGAGAGTTTGGGTGAATATTCTAGGAAGCTCATGAAAGACCAAGGAGTATGACTTATAAGCTCCAACCGAGGGGTAGACTACTAACGGCCTAGTATCAGTCAAGACTTTGAGTAAAATTTGCTTACACAAAACTTGCAATTCAAGGCGTAGTCCATTGTTCAAGTTATGAGTAAATATAGCTTGGAGTTCTAGATGGATGTTCAATCTTAACCGGTCTCCATCGAAACACTGGTATATAAACAGTACTTTGGAGAATTGTAAATCTCTTTGGGACTTTGAGATTTGGTGGGGGATTGTTGGAATTACTAAGTGAGCTAAGGTCTATGTGGAGAATAATTCCTAGAAAAATCTCAAAGGCCCACCTCATGGGGAGTAGCATGGGAGTTTAGTACCACCTTGCTAGTTCTAGGAGAGGGAGACCTTCTTATAAGGATGAGCTCTCTCCTAGCCACTTGAAACATGCATAGTGGAGAGAACTAGAGGAACACGCGCGCGCTCACTCGCCTCGCCTCGCCAGGCGGCGTGCGTATGCGACATGTGAGTGAATGGTCCGCCAAAATTGGCTTCTCATACTTGCGCAGATGCAGCTTCTTTTTGCAGTTCTGTTTTGCTGCAAATCTTAACAACTTATCTGGAGTTTGGTTTGAACTCACGGGATAATTTGATAAGCGGACTCCGGATAAGATACGCACGGCTTATCCGGTTCGGTTACGAGTTAGAGATTGTGCGGGCATCCTGATCACGCGTTCTAATATCTCTGTAAATACCGAGCTGCTGTCTCCACGCAAAATAAGTGAAAATAAACTAGAGCTTGCCATCTCTTCTGTTCTGAGCTGCCATTCGTCGTTTATTCCGTTCCGTTCGTTGGCGTGCACCAGCGGATTGGGAGAGCAGGTCTCTGGAACCCTCGCCTTCGAAGTCCTGCACTGGGAGAGGGCGAATAAGGTTTTTGGGAAGCGCTACGCACGACTACTCATTGTGTGCCCATCACGGCTCGTCTTCCTTCACGTTCGGGCCCTGCGCGTCATCGTCACCACCCGATGCCGCGTGTCGTTCGTGCGATACGCGCTGCACCTGTGTCTACTCCAGAACAGCCTATGTCTGCTCTAGAAGAGGGCTGTAGGTATGCGTACACTATGTCTACTGTGTTTGATATATTCATATTAATTACTGTCATATATATGTTTAGGTCAGATTACATGTTTCTGTTTGCTTGTGCTATTAATATCATGATTTATTTATAGAATAAATTAAATCTATATGTGCTTATATTCTCAACAATTCCTAGATGTAATTGGTTTAATTGTTCAAGTTTTTCTATGGGTGGCATGTCAGATAAAGTTCCAATTCATATAGCTACTGCATGGTCAGCGAAATGTTTGTGGATCGAAAACTAAACGACCTAATAAGGATCGCAAAGCCTTGCCTACCAAACCATAAGCGCTACAGAGATAATGTTGTTGTCATTTAATTTTTTCGACCCTTTTTGTTGGCAATTGTACGTGGCAATCCTTTATTCTTAATGTAAAGATGCACCATATCTTTGTGCCCCTAAACCTGGAAAAATATACAAATATGTAAAAACTATTCAACCACCGTATAGAGTTCACTTATCCTGGATGCATGCTAACTATTGATGATAGGTCACACCCAGAACAGTTATGAACCATCTACGAACTATTGTTATAAAGTCTTCTCATACTTCCACGAGTATAAGGGGTAAGACCTAACTCATAGTATAATACATTCTAATAGGAGGCATCATTGTTGATGAGTGAAGTCGGATATCCTTGGACCAGTGAGGGTTGGGGTTTCTCCAAGATCAAGTGGTGAGGGAGTTTGGGGTTTCTGTTGATGTGTGCTCTCTACCCAATTCGTGGGCTCGTGGCTACACATATAAGAAAAGAGAAAGAGAGAGTGTGTGACAGTGTGGAGTTGAGCCCAGGGGGCTAATAGGTGGGTCCAAGAGCCCCTAAGGCCAATGGTAATGATGGAGCTAGGTGGATGGAATTTTACTATGAGAGTAGAGGATCATCACGTCATCTGTAAAAGTTTATTGTTTTATTTACATTTTTATTGTTGGTGACTGCATTGACTGAATTCAAAACCTGAATATCCTCACGTGACAACTGTCCAACAGGCAGAACAGAGCAAACTTAAGCTATTTGTCCCTCTCTTTGGTACGATCGAACAATACAAATGAAATTACTGTCACTGCAATGCATACTCGTGTGGTACAGCTGCTCTTGCAAATAATTGCTGTTTGATCAGTTAATTTGCGAGTTAGAAGCTGATCCATGTGGTCATTCTAATACTGCTAACAGAGCACAAGTAAAGCACCGTTTGATTCATGTTATGGCTTAAGCTTATCAGCGACACGTAAAACGAGAGAATCATTTGTGTATGATTAATTAAGTATTAACTATTACATATTGGAAATATGGATTTATTTTATTTTTTTAAAAAAACTTTTATATATAAAATATTTACAGAAAACATACTGTTTAATAGTTCGAAAAGTATGCTCATGAATAGCTTAAGCCATAAGCTCATAAAAACGGTGCCTAAGACGTGCAACTCTTGTCTATCCTTTGTGAACTACATTAATAGCACGAAGGAAAATTTGGAGAGAATGCTTACAAGTGTTTATCATCTCGTAGGTTTAGAACTCCCCCCTTTCCAATCCTTATTATACACTCATTGTAGAAATATGACTGTCACAACCAGGAGGATCAGATACCACCAATCTACTGCTGATTCAAAAGTGGCATAGGATGATGGATCACAATTGCAATGCAATGCATTGGGTAATCTGCAGCCAGCTGAGACTATGTATATATAGTATAAAATAAATACCCTTTTTGTTTTGGTTTACAAATTTGAGCGGTTGTCTGAGATCCATAAAGCTTCCTTTTATCTTAAGAAAAATAACCGGTGTATTAAGCTAGAGCACGTACCAGCACGACAATTTGTTACATCATCAGTATTCACTTGTTCTCCTGCAGCTGCCAAATGTCCAATCCCTTCTTGCTGGTCAGCCATTACTACACAGTTTACTATCCTTCATTCCTACACAGCATTACTTGCTTTATTAATTTTTCTCTTCCCCTTTCATGCACCATCTTTATTTGGGAGGACGTGTTATCTAGATTGGTTCATGCACAATTTCGTATAGGAATACTACGCGAGAGAGAGACATGGTGAGAGAATTTTTTTGAGTAGTGGTCTGTAGTGCCAAATGCAACTCCTTTTTGACCTCTTGCAAGCTCTCCTTCCTCTGTGATGACCCAACAGAATAAAAGCCAGATCATGCCATACAAAGCTTATGTGGGATTGGGCGGCATCAGGAAGACGGCACCTAGTTACAATGCCTATTTGTGGTGTGTCTAATATTGGGGAACACCATGATTCTACCAAATGACTAAATGTTATGAAGCTTACTGACTTAATGATCTTGTATTAAGAGCAAAATTAGCTAAGGGTGCGTTCCTTCCGGAGGTTGGGCTGGGGTTCTTCGTCCTTTCCCGTGAGCACGTTTTCCAAGCTACTAAACTGTGTGTTTCATGTAAAAACTTTCTATACGAAAGCTTATGTAAAAAATCAAATATATCTATTTTTCAAGTTTATAATATTTAATACTCGGTTAATCATACACTAATGGCTTGCCTCGTTTTACGTGCTGTGAATAAACTCATCTGAAACTCTGAATATCCAACTCCAAGTAGTCTATCATGATATCAATTGTTGAAGATTCTCAACTTCAATGAAGAATGTAGCTTTTGTGTCCAGGGATTGTACGTGCCGTTATCGAATTTACCATGTTGCAATGATTCAAATATTATAAAAGAAGTACTCGTAGGTGGTACATGTAAAGTTATACAAACCTATTAAAATTCAATGCCAAATTCACTCAAGATGTGTCAAGAAATAATAAAGACAAGCAATCAAATAGAATTATTTTTTATTAAAACTACTGCCAAGTCTTAGCCTAACAATTACTTTTATAAATGGAAAAAATATGCAAAGGTACACAATTACTAGACAAGACCAGAAATTAAATAGTTTGTAACCAATCAAGAACTCTCTGTTTAAGAGAATCTTTCGTCCTACAGTTATGTAGGAGAATCAAATAGAATTGTTCGTCATGTGTTAGCAGTATGACTTGTCATTTTTATGTCCACATGTACAACGAAAACGACTTTTGTGCAGGTTTACACAACGTTATACGTACTACACTCACAATTTATTTGGGAACTTTTGAAGCTTTGAAACCTCTCTCGGCTTCTATTCACCGTCCGGCACACCCGGCTTCGGATGAACAATCAGCACTAACCTCTTTCTGCCTCGTCTCTAAAACTTGCATGTTATCGGAGGAGCACTATGATCCGTCTGCGCATGCCGCCATGATAGGTTAAAGTTAAAGTTGCAACGCCAAAAGGTAAGAAAAACAACGCATTGCTTGGTTGCTGGGCTCAGTCCTAAATAGAGGATTATTCTAGCTAAGTGTTTCTAGACAGGACACACTCCTGCTACGATTCATACATGTGATTCTTCCCGAATCTTTTAGAAGAGACACACCGAGCTCATCCCAACATGTTGAAAAGCCGTGGCTGTTTCTTTCTTTCTGGATTCCCCAATTCTCGGGGACCACTAGAGATGTGGTTCTTTTTTGGGTTCCCCAATTCAGGTCATGGTTGAGAAATTATTTTATGAGATAGTAAAATATGCAAATGAGCTACTTTGTACAGCTTATGGGACATTTGTACATATAGGGCCACGTATGTTCACACCATACAATATTTACAAAATCCATTGCAATTTTTCAAAATATTATTCTAAAGTTCAAGAAGCTATACTGTACAACATGCAGATCCGGCATGTAGTAGGCCCATGGCCCGTTAATAGAACCAAGTAATTCTTCTCTCTTACCCATTGGGTTGTACATACTTAATGGGTAATACCCATTTTATTTAAGTATGGATAGTATAATTTAAAAATGGGTATGAGTATAATTGGGTATCCGATTTTACTCATACCCAGAATATTCTCAACAAATATTATGTACTGAATGCCAGAATACTCTTGACATATGCAATGTACTCTAGCTAGTCTTTCATAGATCATGGTGTTCTTCAGTCTTTCTTCTCGCATTCAATACATGGCATATGTTGACAATATTCTTAAAAAATCTGCATCTCTTCATCCTATTATCTCGTTCTATCTAACCAACTAAGCATAGGAATCTAAGATCCTCTTTGATAAAAAAAAAAGAATGAATTTTTAGAGGATTTGTAGCTTAGAAAAATATTCTATAACGTTTTGCAGCAAAGCATTAATCCTACTAAATCCTTTGAAATTCAAATAGAAAGAGGTCTATGGGAATTTAGGGGGGTAACAAGTTCGTGCGGTTTTTCAATGCGGTCGCCCAAATGATAGTTTTCAAACTTTTGTGTTTCAAAATCCTATAGAAATTAAATGAGCATGACATTTTATTTATTTGTTATTTCAAATCTCTGATAAACCTTATCTGAACGGAACCGTTGCATCCAACCACACCCTAAAAAATAACGGGAGAAGGGGATCAGCCTGCCCTGAGCCAATCCATGCTCAACTCTGCTCAGCCATTAGAGCATCACCAACAGAAGTCTAAAAATCTATTTTTAAAATTCTCTTTTTAAGATCTCTAATCAGATTTTTAGCTATGAATAGATTACTCAGTCAAACAGATAACTAAAAATTGACTCCCAATTATAAAAAATAGGTCCACCCAAAATCAGAAACAAATCACATGTGCGATCCCTCCCTGTCCGCCCACACGTCGCTCTCTTCCCGCTTCCACGTAGAAATTGAGAGCGAGAGTTCTTTCCATCTTGTGGAGACGTCCCCGTGTGATCCCTCCCATCCGCCCACATGTCCCTCTCTCTCCGCTTTCACGCGGAAATTGGGAGTTCTTTCCAACTTGTGGAGAGAAAAAAAGGAGAAGAGTGCTGGAAGCTCATTTTTCACTGAAGACCTAAAATTTTAGTATTTAGATCTATTTTAGGTTGCTCTTAACCATGCTCTTACAAGCCGTGTATATCGCCTCGCTCTTCACGTCCCACTATTTTTTTTTCAAATACATGGCTGGTGTAGTGCCGAACTGCCGATTCATCCTAGTAGATAGAGAAAAATGATATACGTTGATCCGTATCTCAGTTCGCCGGGTATAAAAGCAGCAGTAAAGATCATGTGAGAACTGTTTTGGCTTCTGATTCCAGTGAACAATTTACGATGACATAGATCATAACTACCCACAGAAGCGTAAGGTCGCCAGCAACACGAAAGGCAAAATTCTGTGCAGACAGTTTTCCAAACACATATCATAATACATTGCTGGTCATTATTTATTTCAATGGAACTTTGCAATATCGCAAATGTTGCAATTCACATTGTTGAAAGAGTCTTTCGTGTGGCATCAGTTGCAAACTCGCCGATAGGTTACTATTACATGGACCAGCAACAACACATTCATAAGCTAAAAACTCTACGGATAATTCTCAACCAAAAGCCTACAAATGTACACTTCCACCAATGGAGCTAACAGTGGCATGTATGGTGAAACTGCTCCAGATAAATTAGCAGGTGAATAACAGATTCAACGGACTTCAAATATCAAGCCATATTCACCTCCAACATCACTTCCGTATACCTGATAAGCTTCTCAAAGCATCACATTTCTGCATGTGTCAGTCTGTCCATGCCGCCAAGGGGGACTGCCATTCCTTGGTGTGCACAAGTAAATTAAACTCTTGCTAATGGTGTTCTTCATCATGTGTATGATTTGGCACCTCCCCTTGGCTGTCCAGTGGCATGTACTGTGCCATGATAGCTCTGATCTCAGAGTCCATGTAAGACTGAAAGAAATAGCACGTAGGATTGATATTAGCATGTCAAAATAAACTTAAGGTAGAAACATGTATTTGGGCAGATTTATACAATTTCAGATCATCTGTTGGATTAAATAGTTGTTCAGTGAAAGTATGAGGTAAAATTTGATAGCCTAAGGATTGGATACTATTCCTAGCAGAAGTATAAGGCCATAAGCTGATAAAGGTGTGGTCATTTCTGATCTCAAAATGAAAAAGGTGTGATCATTCCTGACCCTTACTATTGCAAATTACGTGGCAAAAAACAGCCAGCACAAAGTTGGCATATTGTACACAAAATCTGAGCCCAACTACAAGTCTATGGCAACCTTTTTGTGACTGCTGCAATTAGGATAGTAGCCTGACAAGTGATTGGAAATGTGTGGCAGAAGCACACCGAACCTAATCACCTCCATTTTACAGATAGCCTAGTAATACAAAGCCAAGACATATGGTTATTTGAGGACAAAAGGTACCCTACTAAACCAATATTAAGGCAGAGATGGTGAAACCACCACATATAAGTTGACTGAGGAGTTATCATAAAACAAAACAGGAACTAATCATCAACCAAACATATGGTCTATAGAGTAATGATGGCTAACACTCTTCTTCCCCTTTTTGCAAAGAACAAAAATTTATCTCGACCAGTTTTAATCTATACATGGAAAAGGTAAGAGGGATATAATATTAGTGTATGAAAAAAAAATGTTGATATTAGTACCACTAGGCTTTCATCTAACCATGATCCAGGGAGTGACTTATCACCCATGTGCAACCAGGGGATTATAAAATGCAACAGAAAGGTATTAGAATAGTTCCCTTTAAAGTGCTGCCCAGTGTAGTTAAAAGCATAAGTAACCAAAACATGATATGGTCACAACTACAAAAGTAACAGAACCCACAAGAGATATCTTTGTACACTGCTACTTTCTTTTTACTAACAACTCAGTTTTAAATGCATTATTACTGATCTTGATTCACAATGCAATAGCACACATTGTGGAAGCAAATTGATCAGAAATAAAACAATGTTTTGCATCTGAATGAAATACTAGCTTCATGTATTACCACATAACAACACAAAACCAAACGGCTAGTATATAATAAGGATAATGCAGCATCCATTTAAACCAGAAAACCTAAAATGGCAAGTTAAAGTAAAATATTATTTTAAGGATGTCTAGTAAGTTCTAATCAATGAACAACAAACCATAAGACAGCAAATCAATTCATCATTTAAAAATGAAAGCTATGAGAATGGAGATAATATTATGGACTAGTTAGCTTACCCTTAGTCTGTATTTGTATACAACATAACTTCCTGCTGCCACGACTACCAAGACTATCAAGATTCCCCAAACTGCAGCCCAAGCTGCTTTGGCCTGAACTGCTGTCTTACCTACAGATTGATCATCCAAATAATATATTAAGTGATACATAATAGTTAGATGAAACAAATATCACCAAAGTTTAGAAATTACTTATGCAAGTATCATGCTCTTTGATGTACAATAGGTCTCCACTGCAAGTACATTCAAAGTCACCCCATGTATTTCTGCAGCTGCATTCTGGACAATGACAAGCCTTTTTCTCTTTGCACTCATCAATGTCTGCAAAAGTAAATGAAAAATACGGTACACTATAAGAGCTGTTGTATATGTTGCATGACGCAAAATTTATACTCCCATCATTACCATGGTAACAATGATTTATCATAAGATCTTTACAACACAATAACCTCAATGTAGGTATATTCCTAATATACCCTGCCCATAGTTTTAGGCATCAAAGTTGCCAAGGCAGTACATTGCAAGAGAGACTTCTTTTGCAAGGGAAAAAGGAGAGGATTATTGTGATTGTGAGAAAGAATTTCTGTGTGTGGAGAACTATTGCGAGTAAAATTTAGAGAAGATAGTTAGAACAGGATAACAGTGTAAATAAGTAAATATATGGGTTGTTTTGGTTCTCTACCCTATCAAATCATTGGTAATGCCAAAATCTAGGCAAACTTTGGCACTATAAATTCTTTGGTAGGGTAGGGTAGAGTTTATATTATCCATGTTTGGTTTGCTACCAATGTGCAAGATATGGTGAAAAAAGTTCAGTGTTGTCAAATTGAACATGGGCATTACCAATGTTTTGGCTCTAATCCAAAGCAAGCACACTACTATTCAAGCTACCAAATAATTGGTAGGGCACATTTTGGTATCAATCCAAAATGGTCCTATATGCATATATCTTTAATCTCTAATATTTAAAGACAACATACAGGGGCAAATAAACAATTTACTCTTTTTAACAACCTTTTTCCAATATAAAAAAACTATCATATATCTATTTTATCAAAAAAAGTCCCTTTGACCACACCACCACTCTTGATGTGGTGGTTAATTGATACACCACGGGTAATGGCATGGCAGCACTTGCAAATCTTTGCCATCCCGGTGTGCAAAAACTGTCCTTGGTGCTGCAATATTGCAGGCTCTAGTGGTTTGGGTTCGGATGTGGAAATAAGGTGTGAGGAGGTTTATTTTATTTTTTATAGAAAAATGTTTAAAAAATTCAGAGGCTAACAAGGTAAAGGAGTTAATGCATATATTTCATCAATCTGTGAGACCGTTGATAAAAAAAAAACTTTTTCAAAAAAGGTGTTTTGGAGTGTTTCTAGATTATTAATAATAGAGAGAATCTATTCTACGCCATTGAGTTTGTACCGGTTCAACGATTTGCCATTCACTTTGTCTCTTTCTATAATATGCCACTGAGTTATCAATTGTTTCTAGAATATACCATTGGACTAGGTACTTTTTCAAAATATGCCCAAAATGCCCTTATAGACATACAAGGTTGATAATTGATTTACCCCACTAGAAGTTTCAAAAAAATATGAAATTGTTGTGTAGCCTACTTATATGACAAAGAAGTTTATGTATATGTTTCAAGATTTTCTTTTCATGCTTTTGTTTTTTTAAAAGTTATTTTTTAGCATATGAGAGAGGAACCACCTATACGATCGATAATAACCCAAAAATATTTTGTGTAGAATATGAAAGATGATTAACACTAAAAAAATAACAAGAAAAGTGTTATATATTGAATATAACAGATAACTTATATTTTATAAAAAAAGTTAGTAATGTAAAAATCTTGAAACATATACATAAACCTCTTTGTTGTATAAGGAGGCTACACAAAAATTTTCATAATTGTTTGAAACTTCTAGTGGGATATATCAATTTGCAAGCTTGTATGTCTATAAGGGCATTTTGGGCATTTTTTGAAAAATTATTTGGTACAATGGCATATTGTAAAAATAATTGACAACTAAATGGCATATTATTGAAAGAGACAATGTCGATGGTAAATCGTTGAACCGGTGTAAGTCAATGGCATAGAGTAGATTCTCTCTTAATAATATACTGTTATTCCCTCTGTTTTTTAATATTTGACACCGTTGACTTTCGGAATTACGTTTGACCATTCATCTTAGTCAAAAATTTTGTGCAAATATGCAAAAATATTAGTCATGCTTAAAGTACCTTTAATCGTAAAACAAATCACAACAAAATAATTAATAATCACGTAAATTTTTTGAATAAGACGAATGGTCAAACGTAATTCAAAAGTCAACGGCATCAAATATTAATGAACCAAGGGAGTACTTGTGCCATTGAGGAAAGAACTTCCAACACCACAGATAAGTTTTCCTTTTAGAACCTAATGAAGGGGGAAAGCGTTACGCATAAAATACCTTCACATTTTTTAACACCATCCCCTTGGAAACCAGCTGGACACTGGCATTTGCCATTTCCTGATTCCTGGAAAATAAACATTTAAGTTGGTTACAGTAAAATAATTGAGCAGTATTCAGTACAAGCTATCCCATGCAATACTTAACAAGCCTAAAACTACCTGACAAGCAGAAAATGTTTTGCCATTGCGAGTCTCATGCCAACAGCCGCCATGATTTATCAAGCACTTTCCTGGTCCAGCAGCTGCAAATAAAATCATCTATATGAATTATCAATTACAGCAAAATCCTTCAGAATATATTATGCTCCAAAAGTGATGCACAGCCAAAGAATACATTGTTATGGTAAGGAGAGCAAGTTCAAATTCACTTCAAATAAGTTCAAACCAAGAGTCACCATTATAAATTGCCAATTATAATAATTCAGTCTTCAATGATTACTGGCCTGATTAAGCAGCAGATAACCAGTACAAATGATATAGTTTGTCCACAAAATGATATTGGCATTGCAGGATGTAGAGGCATATTCATACCACTTCCTAATAATGGATTTCACTATGGAATTTAATTGAACTGCCTGGATAAACTGAAGAAAATGAAGCCACCAAGTGTATTGAATAGTCAACACTCCTAACTGCAAACAGACGCAATGCAGCCTGATCCTTCTACACTTTCACTTCATCACTTTTCATTGCATGAACACAACTCCTATTCTTCCCATAATTCATTCATCCATGTATGAAAAGAAGGCTAAATGCACCATGGTATCATCTAGCCTTATACTTATTACACCAGAGAGCTCTGGGAAGTGGGAACTAGCCAGGAACTGAACAGAATATGAGTTGCCCATGCAATTCATCCAACATCCAACAGCCAACCTTCAAGGTCACTCTTACGTGCACTGAATTTGATCTCTCAAAGATACTGGAAAATTATTAAATATACTAAACATGTTTCTGTTATGTCGATTTAGGGCTCCTTTGGAGAACAGGATTTGAAAAACACAGGAACATGAAAAACACAGGATTGGGATGTCACGTATGGACAAATCCCGCAGGAATTCAAACACAGGATTTTGAAACTTGTTATGTTTGGATGGTTCATAGGAATATAATCATAGGAATTTGATGGAATTAAGAGAGAGAAGAGAAACAAAGAGAGAACATGCATTGGATTTCTCAAAGGAAAAATAAAATGAGGTTTGAGCTCATGGTAAAAATTCCTACAGAATTGGCACATAGGATAGCAATCCGTAGGATTTTGACATGCTCAAATCCTTTGTTCCAAAGGAAAAAATCCTAAGGTTTGAAATCCTTTGAAATTCCTTTGATTTTCCTCCAATCCAAAGGAGCCCTTAACTTCCATACACCGCAAAAACAGAATTGACTACCTGGCAAAATGTTCACCAATCATTGGTTTCTTTATTTAGTCCCTACTGATCCAAAAACAGAGTTAAAAGGAAGTTGTATATTGCAGAAGTGAAGCTAATTATTTCAATATCATTCGTTTATGCATGCTGTAATTTGTAGATATAGCTGAGACAGGAGAAATATTTCTGAGACTATGGAAGGATACAAGCATGGTTACAGAAAGAATCTTACGTTCACAATTGCTGTAGCCATCGCCTTTAAACTGTACACCATTGAATGTAGGGCATTCACACACTCTGCCCCGGAAAGTGTCCTGAAATGTTAACAACAAGAAAGTGAGAAAATAAAGAAATGATAAGACAGCAAAATCAAGTGAAAACCATCTACTTATCTGCACATACCCTGCAAGCTGTTACATTAGCAGCTTTGTCTTGCCAGCAACCCCCGTTGTCATTCAGACACTCATTAGTTTCTATTTCTGTATTGAAAAAACTTGAAGACTCAGCAGGTTGTCTTCAACTAAATACAGAATAGTGGAAATGTAGTTTATTGTCTTACCATCACTAAGACAAACATTTGGCTCAGTAGTTTCCTCAAAGCCAGCACAGATAGCTTTGAGGACAGCTTTCCTTTCAAGCTTCCCTGTTAGTTTTCCAGGCTAAAATTAGCTGGGGCAAATGCAAGTAGGTTGAAGCCTTACAAGAGATCTTGTAGAACATCTACCTCGGTATTGCCGATTGTTCACAACAAGAGTAGGCAGTATGGTAACATCTCCTCTTGAACCTTTCCCAATCTACACAACATTATAGCTCATATCAAACACGAAGATATTAAAGTAGTATTAAGGATGATAAACATTCATCTATACTAGTCTACAGTACTTCGATTAACGGATAAATATCACAATGACCAACACATTACAAGGTCAATTCACCTGTGCATCCTGCTCCATTTTAAGCAAGGGGTGGTCCGAATCAGCATTAGGATCTCCCATGCACTTGTCAACCTTCTTTACATCTAAACCTGTTTCAAGTATAAAACAGTGTCCACAAGTATATTGAATTAATGATGTCCAGCGGTTATCATTGATCAAAAAGGAAATCCAAAGGGAACTCGTGTTTTGGGCGCGATCACCGAGGAATTGAATTTTACTAAAATAGTTTCATTAGCTCCTGAAGGATTATAAATACTAGCAGACAAGATATAGATCAAATAAAAGTGGTAGATGCCATACCATGCAATGAAGTATGTAAACACCTAGTAATTCTAACTGTACCGAACAGGGGCCAGCAAGCAGACACCCAGCATATTTCAAACATCCAATTTAAGTACGTACAAGTAATTACTAAAATCATGCTTTTCATTATGCAAAGGAAGTCTCAGAAGGAAAAGAAGAATCAACCTAGTGATTTAATGACAGTTTCTGCACATTTCTTGTTATACTTTTTGTCCTTCATTGGGCACCTTATGTGAAAATCAGTCACATAATCCCACCAGATCCATGGTTTTTTGCTCTCATTTGCAACTTTAAACACACAAAGCTGTCTCAGGTTCTCTACCACAACATCTTTTCCTTCATAGCCAGTGCTGAAATCCTGTTCTGGATCAGGCGCACAGTACCTTCCATGGTTTATACACTGGGACTTGCATTGCTTACTGACAACAAATGCTTGAGGGCAGTACCAGGTGATATAATGGGGTGTGAACTGACTATAACCACCTTTCTCAAGTAGTTGAGCAGCTCCTTTAAATTCCTTGAGGAAATTCATCAGCATATCACATTTAGGCCCACATTCATCATTGCTGTTTGTCCACAACTCATACTCAACCCGATCATCCGGATGTGGAACAGCCTCCCTCCAGTCCAGATTCACATTTACCATTTCACCATCTTTGATAGCCTTTTTCAACTGTTCACCGAATTTTTTATCAATTAGAGCAGAAGGAATGGTTATGTTTTGTATATACTTTGCAGCTTCATCATCTTCCCGAGGTAAGTCCATAGTAATCAGTGGCTCATCCTTGTCATCTACAACAAGGACCGCTGAGGCACCAGCATTTTGTGCATTCCAAACCTTCTTGGCAAATAGGCAATCTGGAAAAGATATATGGAGAAAACATCAGTGTTTATGTCCAAGCTAACTGAGCAGCTAGAACACAAATTAAGGTTACAGTACACTCTGATGGTGTGCAGTTTGGTTGTTACAATCTCAAAAGTTAAACACACACACACATGACCTCTAAAATGAACTGTGGCAAGAGAACAGGCATAAAAATAGCAGGGCACAGAGCCTCCATCATCAACATTCTACAGAGAACTTGAAAATAAAGTGTTCTTTTAAATAGTGAAAAGGATATGATCATAAAAAAGGGTGAAAGCAGCAGTCAGATAAGACAGGATTAGAGATAACAGCCAAGTATGACCTTTCGAAATGAAGTGATGAGTACATCACCAATCAAAATAGAAGATATTAGGATACAAGAAATCACCATAATCTCAGTTGCAACATCTGAAATGAAAGATGTCATCAACCTTTTCATAACCATCCATGATGAACGCAGATAACTACCTACCTATGTGTTCACCAAAATAACTAAAATAACACAATTATTGCCAAGTGAATCCACACAAGCTTACATGACACAATTCCATATCAATTCTCCCAAACAACCGGCAATAATTTGTTGGTCATATCTGCAGTGCCACTTACTCCAGCTGTCCATCAGTCAGTACATCCACCAATTTGATCGACAACAGAAAACAAAATGCCCAAAAAAAGAAAATGTTCACAGAGCATTGTTTTAATTTTAAATGTGTGCACAACATTCCAAAAGGGTGGCAAAAAATTTATTCCATTTTCGCGAAATTTACTAAAAGGGGTCATCTATTCATCAGTTGCCTGCTACTCCCTCTGTCCCAAAATATAAGAACTTCTAGAGTTTAAATTTGTCTTCTAGAGTTTAAATTTGTCCCAAATATAACAACCTAGTACTTGTAGAAGGTGACATTTACAACTAAACTACTCATACTACCCCTTGTCTTCATTATCACCTAACTAGTCCGGGCCCACACCCCACCCATCCCGAGGAGACAAACAAGTCTTTTTACCCCTCTCCTTAATAGCCGTGCCAAGGGCTAAAACTTGCTATATTTTGGGATGGAGGGAGTATTCTTAATCTATTAGTCACTTTTTGAACGGTTCAGATCACATAAAAATTTGTGCAAATCAGGAACCCTATCTGCTTCTCCTGATCCAGTCCACCGCTGCCAATCGCTCCCAATCCTGCATGCCGCCTCCTTTGTGTTGCTAGGGTCGCGCTGGCGGTGAGGAGAGACTCACCAGCCACGCCCTCCCCGCCACTCCCACCTCCTAACCACATGCCACTCCCACCTCCAAACCACATGGCAATCCTTGCCCCCGCCGCTGACCCACCCACCGCCCTCTTCCACCCCTGCGGCTCCGGCGGCGCCACCTTGCCGTCCGCCCATTTCCACCACCCACCGCCGGTCCTCTGCCTCCCTGGCCTTCCCTATAAACCTGCCCTCACTGCTCCATCCCACCTCCCACAACCACCCAACCCCAAAAATCTAATCCAACGACCCTCGCCAGAGTTCCAATGTTGCCGGCAACAGGGAAAACACTTCCACCGAGGGCTCGCTGAGGAAGTCACCGCCGCCATGGCTGGTGATTCCCCATCATCTCCCTACCCTTCGTCACGCCTCCTGCTTGGCTGGAGGTAGACGTCTGATCTCTAGCAAAGCTGTACTAAAAATAGATAATCCCACAATTACCAAACAAATTAAACAAGTAACAACTATAATAAAAATGCTTCCATCAATTTCCTCAAACAGATGAAACCTCCAACGTAGGGATAACTTGTTTATCTTATCTATGGCAGCGCTTACCCCAAAGCTAATTCGCTTGACAACAAAGTCATGCCAAAAGAAACTGAATCCACTACTGATTATAGCACACAAGACATATCTATTCACTCTTTCACCCTGTCGACTAGGCGAGTACTAGAATCAGCTAAATACGCCACCTCTACTTCACCACCGACAAAGCTGTGGAATAAAACCTAAGCGAGGCAGCTCAAATCGCCATTTTCACCAATAAACTACCGACACCAAATCCATCCACGAAACAGCGCGAACTCGCGGAGCAAATCGGGGAGAGAGATCGGGATCGGGAGGAACCGGAAGCGGCACTTACTTCCGCGGTCGATGAGGAGGAAGTTGGGCAGCGCGCCGGGCTTGGCGCGGAAGTGGCGGTCCCCGTCGGAGGCGTCGCAGGCGTCGGAGTTGTCCTTGGGGTACACGACGGTGCCGGCCATGCTCCCGCCGTACTGCGGCACGCCGAAGTTGCCGATGGCGCTGTCGTGCCGCCCCCGCAGCGACGTCGGCGACGTCACCATCAGGCTGTTCTTCTCCACCACGAACCGCGCCTTCACCACCACCGCTGCCGCGGCGAGCGCCGCCACCGCCAGCAGCGGTAGCAGGAGCCCCGCCCCCCGCATCGCGCCCAGCGCAGGGCTCGCTCGCTGCTCCGGCGGCGGCGCGGCGCGAGGGTTTAGATCGGAAGCGAGGCAGCAGCCGAGACTCGAGAGATGCGAGCGGTAGGAATACTAGAGTGGTGTTCGCATGGAGAGCGAGTTATGTGGACCGGGTGTTGGTAATCTCGTAAACTGAGAAATGGGCCCCGTACCGGCTTACGAAGGAAAGCGCCGTGGACCGGGTGCATGGCGTGCCTCGGATGAGGGAAGCTGGCACGTAGGCCCGGAACTCCTTTGGGCCCACCTGTCAGTGTAGCCGACCGACCCGTACCTCGCGGTCGCGTGTTCCGTGTGAGGAATTCGCGAACCGTCGCCGTGGGGTTGGGCCGTACGACGCGCGTGGCCGACCATGTGGACCGGGTGCAGGGAAGGCGGTGGGGAGGCGTATCGAGGGGGATGATCGCTAGGCCCCACCGTCAGTGTGACGTATGGGGATTTCGTGACGTGTACCGACCAATCCGACAACTTCTCGCCGCACGGCTTTTCTGTGATTCTCCTTGCCACTGGCCCTTTGTGCAGAGTTCGATTTCTTTTGTGAAGGAAACAACTACCAAAAATCGGGATGTTCACCAAAACTTAGGGCTTGTTTGGATGGCTACTTTAATCTACCACACCATAAGTTAGATGTATGTCAAAGTTATGCCACGGCTAACTTTATGGCAAAACGTGACAGTTTGGGTTGGTTAATTTAGTCGTGACAAATTTGATGTGGCAGTTGTTTGGATTCTTAACTCAAGTGTCACCACATGTTTCGCAAAATTATGTGGCAACCGTCATAATGCAAAGATGACATAGTCAGAGAGAACCCACAAAGATGTATATTTATAAGGAAAGCACCCGCAAAGATTATGAATCGCCGGTCCTTGTAAACTTAGAATGTATGGGTGAAAACGGATTCGGACGGATAATTGTCGTATTGTATTTTATACCATATTTTTTAAAGTACATTCGGATTTGGTGCAGATGCAATGTCGAAAATGGTACGGTGTCGAAGCAGACTCCGCTTAGAGACATATCAAAATTATTAAATAATACACTTGTATATATACAATACAACAAATGCAACATACAACAATTTAACATCAAGCACATGAAGCTAGTTAGGTTTTCAGACTTGCAAGTCTCTAAGTTAAAAGATAGACGAGCCATTTTAAATGGACGATGTGAAGTAATGTAATAAAAGAGTACAAAATCATATTAACTGAATAGCACTTTGTTAGATAATTTGCATAAAATTGGAAAATACTTACCATATCCTCATTTCGATAGGATTCAAAGCGGATCTGACTAGTGTTAGAACGGGACTAAAAAGGAAAGCAAAAATTGAGTTAGAAATTCCTATCATTTTTGTTGGTCATTGTTAGTATACTAAATATGAAATATCCCACAGACATACACATACCTCAGTGAAGTACGACATATCAATTTCTATAAGGAAACAAACCACATACATATGGATAGAGTCTGGAACAAATAAAGGAGTCCATCGATAAGGAAAGAAATATGGAGTCCTACTCGAGCCCTAACAGAACTACTCGGATTCGTATCCTGATATACCTCCTAGTTCTACTTAGCCAAGGAAGCATCCGAGGATATAAATACAAGACCCCTCATGGAGAGAGGAACAAGCTAAGAAGAAACAACATGAGACAATAGAAGGCACATACGCCCAATCTCATATAGTCGATATTGGAGGAGCCCGACGATAGCTAGCCGCTGACCACCATACTTGAATCTTACGCTAACATATTGGCATACTAGATTAGAGTTTCTCTCCCCCATACATTGTACTCATGAGATTGATACAGTGAAAACTACCTATCACACCCTGAAAATCGCCTTAATTAAAAATCATTTTGGGTAAATGAAAATACAAGAATACACTAGAAAAGTTATTTGGAAAAGTGTTTAAATAAAATTCTGAAATTTCCAATATTAAAAATCCCAAGTTAAAATTTTAATCAATGCTTAGATGCTTTTATATTCCCTGGAGTTTTGTCGGAATATTTTAAGCACTCAAGTATTTATAATAATAAATTTTGCTTTGTTTTATGGTGGTTTTTGCCTCCGGTAAATTCCTCATGGCGTAATAAGCTCTCTGAAATTTTCTCGGGTTTTTCAGAGCTCCAGAATTAATTTTAATGCTACAAAGAACATTTCAGTAATTAAATCAATAGAAAATAAAATCCCTTTCTTTTCCCCTGTTCGGGCCGTTCCTGCTTCAGTCCTTTGATGTCCCTCCGTTCACCTCAAACCCCTTCTTCTTTTCGGGTTTGGTGTCATTCCCGAAACCCTAAAATCTCCTTAAAATCCGGAATCTAGAGTTCTTGGATTTATTCATTCTCGAAACCCTAAAATCCTCTTCGATCTCTCGATATTCAAGATCCCTTGAATATCCTTTTCCTCTCGATATGAACCCCTGATATTCCCTCGAAATTCCTTTGCGTCGAAATAAATCCAAATCCTCAAATATTCCCAGAGTTGCCCAATTTCAATTCCCATAAAATATTCTCGTTAATTCCTTTATTCCCAGAATATTTATAGTATTCTGAACATTCCAATTTTCTAGCTCTCTGGAAATATCCTCCAAATTCCAAGTCAAGGAATATTTTTCAATATTCTGAATACCTCTAAAATTCCCGACATTCTAATATTCCCACAAAATATTCTCCATCCTCGGGTCCAAAAATATTCTTATATTTTGGGATGTTTGTTTGTTCCTCGTATATCCCAAAATCCCTTTTATTCCCTATATTCCCAATATTCCCAACATTCCAATAATCCCAAGTATTCCAGTATTCTAGGGATCCCCAAATTCTAATTTTCCAAATCTCCATAAAAATATCCCTATTTTTCCAATTCCTAAAAAATATATATACATATATATCCCGATATTCGGAATATTCCAAAGTTCCAAATATTTCCGTAATTTTTAATTCCAAAATATATCTCAGATTCCGCAAATATCCCCAAATTCCAATTTTTGCGAAACTGGAATTTTTCCGAAAAGCTTTTTCCATTTTTCCCCTTTTGTTTTCCTTTTGTTTTCCTTCTCTCTTTTCCTTTTTCCTTTTCCCCCCTTCTTTTTTTCCCTCTTCTTCCTCCCTCATCTTCTTCCCCCCAATCTCTCTCGGCTGGAGGCCGAACCCGGCCCGGTCTACCCCGCCGCCGGCCTGCGCCTACTCTCCTAGACCCTTGGCCCATGCCACCGCCACTGGCCCCGGCCCACAGCGCCGCTACCCCACGCCCGGCCCAAGCCGCACGCAACCACCGCCACCCTTCCCTGCGCCCCGCCGCCAACGTCGCCGCTAACCCTAGCTCCCTCTCCTCCTATAAATACCGCCACTCCGCCGGCCGTCCCCCTGGAAGCCCTAACCGCCACTGCCCGAGTCACCTGCTCACCTCGCGCCGCCGCTGTGCTTCGCTTCGTGCCGCCGTACAGCTTCTCGCCCACCGTTGCGGTCATCGCCGTCGTCGTCGCCTCTGCGCCTTAGTCCGCCACTGGTGAGCACACTGCTGCACACCGCACTGCCCTCTGTCTTCCTCTCTCTCGTCGATGCCTGTTTCCCTTCGGCGCATCGCCCATGCGCCGTCAACGTCGTCACCATGCCAAACTCCCAGAGGACCCAGAAGCCTCGAGCATCCCTAGGTTCCTTCCTCTGTGCCGCCGTCGGTCTTCGTTGCCTTCGCCATCGCCTGCATCACCGCCCTCCATCGTCGTCACGCCGGCCATCGCCATCCTCTTCGGCTAAGCGCTATGGCAGGAGCTCTTTCCCCTCCTAAGGCGACGTGTTGACCCCTTTGGTAGACCATCCCCCGTGAATGACATGTGGGCCCGGGGTTAAACCTCCAGAGCAATCCCAACCGTTGGAGCTCCAAGATCTGATCAGGCCGTCCAAAACCCATAAACCCGAAGTGAATCTCGGCCGTTCAAATTGGATCAAATCTCTACCATTGATTTCCTAAGATCTAATCTGGGCCATCCAATTCTCCTAAATCCCGAAGCAAATCACAACCGTTGATCCTCGAGATCGAACCCCAGCCATTAGATCCCCTTTAATTCCCTAGATAATGCCACGTCAGCCCTAAGGCCATGTGTGCTGCCACCTCATCCCTCTGGTCCTCGTGGAGTCCATGTCATCAGTCCTCTAATCATCTTTCTCTCTGGTTGTCACACCCTAAGTTTACCCCTTTATAGAGCCACACAAAAATATACTAAAGAAATTGCCCAAAGAAACTATTTAAATAAGGCAAGAGAAATTAATTAATGGAGAAAATACAAAATAACAATCCATCATGGCTAGGAATATTTTTCTTGTATTCCTCTTGCCAAAATACACTAACAAGATTTTTACTAAAATTTTTAGAGCATTGGAAGTAATTTTAATAAATGGGAAAGCATTATCGGAATTAAAAAGCTCCTGGAATTCCTTTATCTACTTTTCCCTTCTCTTTTTCCCTCCTTTTCGTTTTCTTCTCTCCCGGGCCGCAGCCCATCACTGTGCTCGGCCTGCTACGCGGCCCGCGCGTCACACGCCCCCTCTTGGTCTCTCACTCTGCCAGGCGGGCCCCGCCTGCTAGTCCTGCTCCCCGCGCCTCACCCACTACCAACCGGGCCCCGCTTGCCAGCGCTCCCCCGCGTCTCACCCTCATCCCTCCCGCTGACATGTGGGACCAGGGCCCCACATGTCAGTTCTATCCCTAACCTCTGGTCGAATCGGCCGAAGGGGATCGTCTCCCGCCCGTCGTGCGATTGCGCCTCGTCCCGCGCCCTCGCTCCCGATTCGAACCACATGGACTCGGTCGTCGAGCCGTTTCTCCACGCCTCCCGTCCCTCTCGCGCACTATGCCGTGCGAATTTCACACGTCCCGCTCTCGCCGCCATCTCCCTCTTTTTGCAAAATCCAGCTGCCTCGGTCACGATCTCGTTCTCCCCACACCTACTTAAACCCCCGCCATGCCCCTCCGCTCCTTTTCTCTCAAACACCCGAGTTTCCCGTGCCTTCTAACCCCTCATGCGACGTGATCCCGAACTGCCGCCACACTCCGCCAACTTCAGCCGCTCGTCATTGCCACTGTAGCAGCCGCTATGCCGCGCTCTCCCCTCTGCTAGCATCACCGCGTGCTAGAGAACCTAGGCTGCCACCCCCACAGGCCCTAACGCCACTGGAACCCCGTTGTCCCCGTCAAGGTCTTCGGTGAGTACCTCCGACGGCCATCAGGCGCAGAATTCCGCCATTTCGCTCGGACATTTCTTTCCCTAACCCGCTCTAAACCTTCCCCAAGTTCTTCTCGATGACGTCTGCCCTTCCGTCGCCGTTGATGCCCGCCAGAATGCTCTCATCGTCGTCTTCCCAAGCCTCATCGCCGCCAATCCTCTTTGTCCGCCGCTGTTCGCCGCTCTTCGGTCGCCGCGAGCCCTCGGTGTGGCCCCCAACCGAACCCCCGTCTTCCCAGCTATTCGCTGCTGCCCTACACCATGTCGGATGGTCACTAGCGGTGACCATCGGGCCACGCACGCCGGCGGGGCATAGCCTCACTCGGCCTTGGCCCTCTGATCTGCCTCGGCTGATCGGGGCCGTCTGCATGGCGCCAGGGCGGGCACCGCATCCCTGCCACGTTGGTGCCGCGTCGGCGCCACGTTGGTGGCTTTGTCCACCGTGGCGGCCGTGTTGGCGGCCACGCGGCACGGTTGTGCTGGGCCGCAGTGGACCTCATCCACCGTGCGCCGCCAACCGTGGGTCACTGACTCATGGGCCCTGCCTATCGGTGCTAGTCTCCTGTGGTCTGCTGATGCCATAAATCTCAATTAATGCGCAATAATTCATTTAGGGTTTATTTCTGCATAGTAAAAACACAGTAAAACTTTGAAAATTCTTAACTAATTCATACGAGCTCCGATTAATTCCATTCAAATTTCATTAAATCCAGAAAAATGTCAAGGATAAATTAAAAATACTTTTAGCTCATGTTTCAATGGACACATGTACTATTTTTAATTGTTTGTGCTTTGGTTGCTTTAGAAACCAACGTGCCTAACCCTCCCGTGTACTACGAGGTCGTTGCAGAGTTTGCTGAGTCAGAGCAAGGCAAGTTACATTGTTCTTTTGACCATTTTGCACCTACTTATTGCAAAATATTTGCTTTAAATAAACAAAGGTGCATGATTTCATTATTTCATGTGGGAAGGTTCATCCTATATTTTTGCAATTTGATGGCTATGACTTGATCACCCCTTTATGTGTTTGTAGCTTGGGCAACAATCTGATTACAAAATAATACTAGGATTCTTAGCCATGCTTAGAATCAATTAGCTCACTTTGGGAGTAAATACTCATTATTATATTCTTTACTCGACTTTATGTTGGGAGGATGGAATTTTGGACATGGTTACTTATACAAATAAAATTTGACTTTAATGGTGGGCTACGAGTGTATGGTTTTGCTGGTCGCACCCATGGCAATTAAGGACCGGTTCGCGGGAACCCCTTGAGCAGTCTCTCGTACATACCACAAGCCAGCGTGGGTAACGGTTGGGCTTGTAACATAGCTTCTCCCTCTTCTAGGTACTGTTGATGAGAATGGACGTGATGGAGTTGGGTCGGCTCGAGGTCGGGTTGATCCACTTCCGGATCCATTGTGGCGCAAGGGGGGTAGCCTGGCCGATACGGTGTGCCCTATCGGCAGGTGCAACCTCAGCGTGGTGTGGATGATTAGGGAGGAGTTGCGTGAACAGTCCTGTCATAGCCTCTCGCGGGGTGTCGTGATGACACACCAGCAGACGGGAACGTGTGTGGGGTTGTGTCTTGTGGGTACAGTTGTACACCTCTGGCCAGAGTTAAGATCTATTCGAATAGCCGCGCCCACGGTTATGGGTATTTGGTCAAGACTCACCGTGATTAGTCTCACCTTAATAATTTGACTTTAAATCTGTTGTAGGGATAGGGTGGATGGTTGGGCCTAGTCAACGTGGTGTAGCATTGATTAGTGATGGATTAATATTGCTTAATTAAACAACCTTTTTACCCGTTTGCGAACTACTATTGTTTGCAACTGCTTTTACGCAAATGAATCCTGAGTCTATCTTTGTCTCCCGTGCATTGTGCATAATTATGGGTGTGACTTGTTGAGTACTGTGGGTGGTACTCAATCTTGCTCCCTTTCTCTCTCTCTGATATGGAGTACCTTTTCGACGAGGATCATCATGAGGATTAGGCTGGATCCGCCGTCAAGGTGAATGTGGAATGGAAGCCTCCGCGTGGCTAGCTGTATCTTTTTTCGCTGCATTTATGTAAGATAATTTATTCTGTTTGTAAAACGCACTCTGTATGTCAACTTGGTATTGTGTACCCTAGCTGTCCTGAACAGGGATTTAATACACAAAAATGTTTAGAATTCTAGTTGTAAATTTCTGGCATTACACTATTCCATAGACCTAATCCAGAAGAGCCATGCCACTGACAGAGGGTCCCACTTATTTATCCATTCAAAATAATTCATGTAATAATTAATTTTCGAGGAAATATTCTAGAGAATATTCTTTTCCAATTCTTTTTCAGATTTTTTTCTGAATTCGAATTTCCAAAGGCCATAACTTTTCCGTCCGGATTCCAATTCGACACGTTCTTCTTCCTAAATCCATCTAAAATCATGATATACATGTTTATATACTTTTTATGTATTGTTTATTTGGAGTTTCTTAGGGTTTTTCCTCATTTTGCGTGTAGTCGAGTCGTTTCTGCCGTTTTGGAAGATTGCGAGGTTCGCGGAAGAGTCCGAAGGATCAAGCAAAGACTTTCCATTGCAAGGCAAGTCACACGACAATCCCCTTGAGCATGTTGATCTTATTTGTGAAAACTATTTTATTTTAACATTATTGCATACAATATTTTGGAATGTCACTATACGGGTATTTATTTATTATCCTATATTCCTTGATTATGGCCTTTTTGTTATTGATACATTTACCTTGATACCTCTAGTGATTAATATTTACTAGCTGGATGTCTATTTAATGATCTAGCTAGATTATTTAGGATTTACTTAGCCTATGATTAGAAAGACTAGCGTCACTTTATGTGAGGAAACAAGTGATTCACTAATGGTTATTTAATGAATAATGGTTATTTTTTTCGCGACGGTTGGTCATGGCTGGTTAATTAATATGCCAACTAAAACTAGACTGAATGGTGGATTGTGAGCATATGGAATGATGATGATGTCAGTGGTGCTCATGAAAATTAAGGACCGATTCGCGGACTACTTGTTGCGAAGCAATTCTTGTACTAACCACAAGCTAGAATAGGTATGGCAGGAACTGAAGTGTGACGAGTTCAATAGAAGGCACCAAGGTGTGTTGTGGCAGTCATAAATCCACGCATGGCAGTCATAAGACCATGGTTCGGGCGTTGGGCTATCTTCCTGTTGGGAGTTTGATCAGCTTCTGCCGGAGACAGGTGGTTCAGCGGGTGGCACTCGTATTGTGCGAGTTACATAGAGGGTCCTATTTCAATCTTTGTTCGGATACTTTTGAGTATCGCGAACACATGGCTAACATGATGTTGAGATTGTGTCTTGTGGGTAAATTGGTACACCTCTGGTCAGAGTAAAACTATTCGAATAGCCGTGCCCGCGGTTAATGGGCGGCTTAGCAATGTTTTTTGTGATTAGTCCCACACTACTCATTAATAATGATAATTGATGGAAACTTGATAGTTTTAGTTTAGAGGGTTATGGTTTGGGCCTAAATTGCATTGCAGTGATGTTCAGTGATTGATTTAATATTGATTAGTAATTAAACTATATTGTTTTCCAATGATTTTAAATGCAAATGTTTTAAATGTTGTTTATGCAAATAAGCCATACTATGCCTTTATTTGGAATATTGTTGCATTATTTTGCATTCCTAGTGTGGCTTGTTGAGTACGGTGGGTGGTACTCAGTCTTGCTATATTACAATCATTAGAGTGAAGATTTGCAAGGAGGAGAAGTTTGGTGTTTGATTTATACCCTAGTTAAGCTGCCTGTGGGCTTGGTGCTGAGGTTTCGTTAGGATTGCCGTTCCGCTGCTGGTTTTCTTCTGTTTGAGGACTAAGTACCTCTTTCGTAAGTATTTATCGTTATTATGTTTTGGTTTTGTTAATTAAATTATCGATTTATGTACCTTGGCTGATTCCTGGATGAGGATTTAATGCACAAATTAGCTTTGGAAATTCTAGCAAATTTCGGGATGTAACAGTACTAGCCTCGCGACCAAACAAAAGCAGGGCTATTACCTCTAAGGAGCTCGAACCTGTATAAAAATCTTTGTCTGCTTGCATCTTCATATCAATCTTAACCTACGTCCTCAAAATATATTGTATATACACGGATACTACCAGGGCGAAACTAGAAAATGTGCAAGTGTAGGGCTGAATTAGCCTATTTTGGATAGATATCATATATTTTCAAAATTTTTATGCGATTTCTTCAGAGTTTAAATGGAGTTTTGGAGCCAAAACTGGGGCTCAAGCCCTAGTTGCCCCAGGCTTGGCTCCGCCCCTGGATACTGTGGTCGGGTACTAATCCGTCGATAGTTAGCGCGTCAAGTAGGGGATGTTGATATTCAAAGGACGCAAAGACATGATATCAATAGGCGGATTTTCTAACAAGGAATACTTCGACGACTTTAGATCAAGAGATATGACCTGGCCAGTGTATGTTTTCCTCTAGTTTGGAATTGTTACCGTCTCCATTTTCATCAAATTTCATCCAAAAGAATCGATATGGCTTCAAGACACTGCCGCCACGAAAAAGAAGAGTTTCATATCATGGACCACGGGTCCTCAAAGTGAGGACTCAGTCCGACCACTTCCGAGCTAACATCCCCATCAAAAAACTGCCGAATCAAAACGACTGGTCACCCAGCCGCCAACTAGGCCGAACGGTTGACACTACCATCGAATAGATCGAACAGCTGAGCAATCACCGAACAATCCTGCTGACTTGGACGAACACGTGTTCTCACGTGAGTGCACCCGATGGCCATGTCAACCTCCTCGGCTGCACCCTACAAAAGAGTCCACGATGAAAGAATAAAGAATAAACAGGATTATGCTGTTGAGAATTGGAGATTAGTGATGAATCTCTTTGTTGATTCTCTTGTCTGTGATCACACTGTTTCTTAGTACACATATATATACTAAGAGAAGGGGTGCCTTTGGCACCTGTTCGGGAGGGACATGCCCCTTCCTGAACAGACATATTGCATGGGCATTTGATCACATGTTAAATGTGTTCTAACACTCCCCCTTGATCAATTGCCATCATGTAATCATCCTTGAGTCATCACTTGGAAAAACTCCTCGAAAAACCCTGTGGGAAAAACTTGAGGAGAAACCATTCTGTAGATATGTCATTAAAACTCCTTTAAAACCTAGTGGAAAAATAAGGAGAAAATGATATGACATATATGTGAAATCTCCCTGAGAAAACCTTGTAGAAGGAAAAACTCATGGAGAATGATTATAACCATAGGGTCATAATCCTGTATAACTTCTCTAAAACCATATAGGAAAATATGAGAAGTTAATATATATCATTGATATCTCCTCAAAAACCCCTGTGGGGAAAATAGAGATATGATATATTTATTTATTTATGTACGTTGTTATATTGCCTCATTAAAAACCTTTGTTAAAGAGGAAAAAAGAGTACAATATATGCTTTGGACATGTTTAGTCTAGGAGATTTACTCCCCTTGACTCTTGCAAATCACGGAGTCGTCGCATACCAATTCCTTTAATACATTTCTGAAAGGTGGAAGTTGGTAAGGACTTAGTAAACAAGTCTGCGAGGTTATCGTAGGATTTAGTTTGCAAGATACTAATTTCCTCTTTTCTTGTAATTGATGTGGGAAAAATAGTTTTGGAGCAATATGCTTAGTGATATTGCTCTTTATGTAACATGTCTGCATTTGAACAACGCAAGCAGTATTATCTTTGTAGATAATGGTAGATGATTCAAATGAAATCAATATTACATGACTATTGCATGTGATTAATCACTCGATGAAGTCATTCATATGAATGCAAAACTTCAGAATGATGGGTGGAAGTAACCAACGGAGTCTATTTTGATGACTCTGATGAGGAAACTATATCACTATGAAATCAGTACATGATCTGCCATTTTGGGGATTAGTTGGCTAGTTTGTACATATCCCACTATGGTCTTAGCTTGATTTATCAGATGATAAATTAAGATATTTTGTGCCACAAAGATATCTATGGATATCCTTTCTGACTCCCACCAAATAGTGTTATTGGAGTTACGCTATTTTAAGCTAGTAAGGTATCTGCAAATGCAATTTCAGGCCTGTTGCAATATGAAGGATACATTAGCGCTTTAATGGCACTAGAGTATATCATCCCTGGGTCTAAATGGATATTGATCCATTTTTAGGGATTGGATGACCACAAGTGTTTATGGATATGATTGTCCAATATCATCTAGATACTGGTTGACAATATCAATAGGATATTGATGGACTGATTTATATGCTTAAGTTATAGACTCAAGCGTAATTTGATCTTAACCAAATATTTCATCTCAGAATTCGTCTTAAAGGTCAATTTCTCTATTGAGAAATTTGTTCCTAAGATGATTGCTTGTTTGTTTCGTGTGTTCTGATGATGTTAAGATCATTAATATATGCTAAGATGATAGGAAATCCAAATGGAGATTTCCTTATGAACACACATAGGCAATCATTATGATTGGAGTTACCTTTTATGTAAGGAACTCACATAGTCAGTTGTACCACAATCAACTTGACTGTTCAAGTCATAGGATGACTTGAGTTGTACACAATATATATTACGATTTTGTATTCTGATTCAGAATGTCAAGTTCATTGGGAGCTTGGTTATCTGAATCTGTCAAATTCATTTGATCTACCAATAAATATGGGAACGTGATTTCCACACAAACCAATGGTATGGTATGCTTGGTTTCTGCGTAAAACCATGTGCTACAAGCTCTCACGATATCACCACCTCACTTCCATAGGAAAGACATGAGAAGAATGTATTACTAGGGTAATACTTTCTATTGTTGAGTGAGAGCAATTCTCCTTAATTGCCACCTTTGGTTTGACCCAATTTGAGTGTTTTGACACTCTGCCTAGGACTTTTGGTCTGGATCTAGTTGTAGGTGTAAGGCAACTTTGAGAAGTATATGTCGATAATTTGTAGTCTTTGTATGATTGATTCAATGGAACCAATATAGCTTGTGGAAATATCAACCCTTTTGAACTCCATGTTATTTCCCAAAACAACAGAGTTAGGGCATTCCTTTGATCCAGCACCTGAAATTTGTGCACAATTTTTGCTGGGCTTTTGGATGATAAACATCCATAGGCATTGGATAGTAAAATATCCATATGGTGTCAATCAACTTGATGTTGATTTGCATTTACTGATTGGAGGAATGATATTCCTCTATGTCCACGGAAGCTTTTGAAAAAGCTGTATCCCTTATGACCATACTTCTCCCCCTCTTATTTTTCTTTCTGGGAGTTGAGTGGTTTTGTTTAGGTACCTCCACTCTTTCTGGTGCGGGATTTTGTAACACCTTTATAATCAGTAAATGCTTTTGGCAGAATATTTGCAATATGTTGCAAATAAAAGATGTTCTGAACTATTTTGTTCAGATTCTTTGGTACATGGATATGAGGATGGAATGTTAATATTTTGACATTCTCTTTTTAATTCCTGGCATTCTTTATGTGGTATGTATCTGCCCCTAATGCCTGGAATTGTCCTCAATTTGAATAGCATACGGGCTGTTTATTAATCTCCGTGGAAAGACCTGAGGTATTTATGATAGATGGATAATGATACTCATGTTGGTCCCCACTGCCCAATGATGTATGCTATGGTGGTGATATCAGTACGTCCAAAACGTTGCCGATTTGCAGATGGGAAATATTTGGCTGAGGCCAAATTTCCATGTACAAACTGCAATGAAAGAGGCTGTATGATTGCAGTGTAATGAATTTGAAATGATGCGGTGTGTAAGGCCACATGTCACCAACTAGAGGTTGGTTAATTGCAATTTCGTAATGGTCTTACCATGAGCTTCATTCTTTTGATGAGAGATCATGGAAATCCATTTTGTGTATAAATAAATGGATCAGAGTGCTGAACATATTGGCCATACAATCGTCATTGAAGGCAAAAATCTAGCAGTGTTGTCCATTCGAATTACTTGAATTCGATGTTCAGGATACTATGCTCATAATTTAATAATTTGATCAACTAATTTGGTAAATACATGGTTTTGTGTGAATAAAGTCCACACGTCGGACCATCATATAGATGTGTCAATTATAACTATGAAGTATCTGAACAGTCTATACAATGGATGTATGGAGCCACATTGATATCTTGAATGTATTCAAGAAATTTTGAGTAGCTTAGCTCTAATTTTGAGGTAAGAGTGTCCTTAAAATTAATTTCCCTATGGCACAAACAGTGCACATAAAGTCCGAAGATTGTGGGAAAATCTGACCATTAGCGTTGCTGATATTTTTCCATATCATTCCTAGAGTAGGATGGTTAAGGCGATTATTCCAAGTTTGGAATGTGTAAACATCCTGAAAAATTACCATGTACGCAATATGTTGTACGGGTTTTATGTAGTACAATCCAGAGGATAAAGATGGAAATTTTTTTTCAAGCACTTGTTTGCTATATCCGTTGTTTTTGGTCAAGAGGAAATATTCCTCTTTGTTGTCATCTTGTGTTTCGGTTGGAAACCATTCTGACGGATATCTCTATAACTTAATGGGGTACGAATGGAATCGGGATACAGTAATGCATCCTTAATTGTCAATTGAGTACCCATCGGGAGCGTGATAGAGGCACGACCAGAGCCAACTATCGTTGCATCGCGTCTAGCGATTGTTAAAATACTTCCTTATCTCTTTGTAAGAGTCAGGAAATATTTTGTGTCCCGAAGTATAGAGTTTGTGGTTTCACTGTCCACAAGACATAAGTCCTCCTCCATTGGATTGAATCCCATAAATCTCTATATATAGAAAGAATTTGATATGAAATTCTTGTCAGATATATAGACTATGTACAAATATTTATTCAATACTGAATATGTTCGGTACATTATTGTAGCATACTTGCATACAATATAGATGACAACTTAGTATTATTACAATACATACTTAGGACATAATTAACATGGTATCTATGTTATTGGGAGACTATATAAGATCTCCAAGCAAATCTTATGAAGCAAACTCCACAATCATGTCGTCAGTGGTCATGAATTCATCCTTTTGAGGAGAGGCCTCAGTGTTCTTGAGTTCCTCTAGAAACTTCTGAGAACAGCCTGCTACACCGGTATTGTCGGTTTGGAGGTTGAAGTGTGATTCAATCCTCTCGTCTTGAGCAGGCTTGCCTTTGGCCACAGACTGAAGGTATAAATTGATAAGATGCCTGGGGGTACGGCATTTCTTAGTTGTATGGCTGTGACAGCCACACTTCTGACAAATGTCAGAGTTCTTGAAATTGCCTTTCCCTATTTGGAATCCACAAGATCTTTGCTTCCTGTTGTGTTTGCGTTTACCCCTGAAGTTCTTTGGATGGTTTCTATTACCATCGAACTTCGGTTTATTCTGATCATGTATATTCGTATATACTTCAGGCAAGGGTGCCGCCCCAACAGGGCGTTGCTGATTATTTCTTAACAGAAGTTCATCATGCTTCTCAGCCTGAGTTATTTTGTGCATCAAATCAGAATAAGTTTGGTAATTTGCAGCATGCCATTGGTGCTGTAAGACCCGGTCTACAGGGAGCATGGTAGAGAGTGTTTTCTCTATCTTCTCAAAATTAGTGGGTTCTTTTTCGCAAAACCGCAACTTTGAGCAAATGTTATGAATGGCATGATTGTATTCTCCGACTGTTTTGAAATCTTGTAGCCGGAGATGTGCCCATTCATAGTTAGCCTTTGGAAGTATCACAGCTTTCTGTTGTTCATACCTATTCTTGAGGGCTAACCATAGGTTTCGTGGATTATCCTCGTAGAGATACTCTGCCTTTAGATCTGGATGTATATGATTTCTTATAATATATAAGACAGTATACATCACATTAGGAGCAATATTAGGCTGAGCTTCTCCTTCAGGAGGATCAAGTATCACTATCAACATACTCCGAGTGGCTAGGCTGACCTTGACATCCATTGCCCATGTAGGATAGTTGTGGCCATCAAGAGCGAGAATCTCAAACTCTTTGGTGACCATCTTTGTCCTATGTAAGAAATACCATGAATTGATTAATTTACAAGGAGTAAATTAATTTTGTATGGCAATGGTTGTAATAATATGCAAATATCTGGATACAAGATGTGTCTTGCATCCATAATAGTGTAGACCTCAAGTATGGAATATAACCCTATGGACGAGGTGACTCGTTGCTAATGGCATAGTCTACAAATTTGTAGTAGATGCCTTTAGTATCCATAGTTTTGTGTTATATTCATGTTTATCGAAAATCATGTCTTGGTGGTAAACACCAATTTTGAACAAGTTGTCTCGTTAATTTGGGCATAATCTACAAAATGTTGTAGTAGATGCCTAAAAAGGCATAATCTACAAGTGTAGTAGATACCGTTGACATAATCTAAAAATTATTGTAGTAGATGTCGGTGGTATAATGTACAAATATTTTGTAGTAGTTGCCATTGTTATGATTTTCAATAAATAGAGGAATTTCTAGTGATATTATGCATATGAATTCCAATGGAATTAAGTAAAATAACTTAATTATTGGGAATTCAAAATTTAAATTTGTAAAAATTAATAATTTGCAAAATTTAAACATGGTCGATAATTAAATTGTGAGTAAATAACCTGCAATAAAATAATAGTCCCAAATATGTAAAATGTTATTGGGAATGCATATGGACATCCACTTTGAACATTTTACGTAAAATCCAGTACTCATAGGGTCTGGATTGTAATTATAAAAAAAACTATTATAATTTGTAATAAGTACAGGGACTTATACTTAAAACAAAAGGATTTTTGCAATTTTATTTAATTATAGGGCCTAAACTGCAAAAAAATCCACAACCTGGGCCTGGGCCTCTTCGGCCTTTCGGCCTCTTTCTTGCGCGCGCGGGGGGGGGGGGGGGGTGGAGTTGGGCCGCAGTCGGCCGGCCACTAAGGGGCCGAAGGAGTCGGGGGGAGGAGGGCCAACCCTAGCCGCCGCCTCCCCTTGTTCCTACCGCCACCGCCATGGGGGGATGCGGCCTCTCCAGCCGGCGCGGCCGGCCAACGCCGGCGCCGACGAGGGGCTGCCTCCCCCTCCGCCATCGTGGGCCACCGTGTCCGGTCGGCCGCCACGCCGGTTCAGCTGCCGCAGGCCGTCGCCGCAGGCCACCGCCGCGGGCCGCCGCCGGGCTATCGCCGAGGGCCGCTGCCTCCGCGCCGTTGTGCCGCCGCGTTGCGTGTTTAGCCGCCGCCGGGCTGTCGCTGCGGGCCACTGCCGCCGAGCCGCTGTTCGGCCGGGGCGCCGTCGCAGGCCATTGCGCGTGACGCCGTCGCTGGCGACTTGTGCGATTGTCGGCACAGGAGAGTCGGCGATGGGCGGCGCGACGGAGGAAGTCGTGCGCGGGGCCACCGAGTGCCACTGATGTCGCACCCGTGCGCGGGCCATGGGGATTGGAGGAAAACCCCATGCCCCGCCCACGGCCGGCAGCTCGTCGGCGTCGACCGGTGGCCGGTGGCGAAGGCCATGGAGGAGAGGATACCGTGCATTACCGCACGGTGATGCAGGCAAAGGTGAAGTACATCAAATTTTCATGGCGTACCTCTTCTTTTGCCTTTCCTTCTTTCTTCTTCTCTGTATCGGCCTTTCTCCGATGGCTTCGGCCTTGTTGCTCAGAGAGCGTGCATGATAATGTGTTGAGAATGAAAATAATGAATGAACTCTTTGATTCCTTGTCTGTGATCACACTGTTTCTTAGTACACATATATATACTAAGAGAAGGGGTGCCTTTGGCACCCGTTCGGGAGGGACATGCCCCTTCCTGAACAGACATATTGCATGGGCATTTGATCACATGTTAAATGTGTTCTAACATATGCTACGCGCGTGTAGCAAAACCGGGGGGGAGCGACTGTCGACTGTGCGCCACGCACATCATGCACATATGTACAGTAAAAATATAAAAAATAAAATATTGAAAAAATAAAATATTAAAAAAATCGAGTAACTTTATACCACTAATTTAAAATTTTTATCTCTAATTTTAAAACTTTAAATTCAATTTTCGAAACTTTCAACTCAAATTTAAAAACTTTCAACTAAGAATTTAAAAAATCTACTTAAATTTTGAAATTTTCAACTCAAAATTTGAAACTTTTAATTAGATTTTTGAAACTTTCAACTAAAACTTAAAAAATTTTAACTCTATTTATTTATATATTATTTTATAATTAAAAATTTATTAAACATTAATGATGGTAATTAGAGGAAGGATTAGTCCGCAGTCCGCAGCGGTACAGCCCAAGATAAAACCTATATCATGCACCTCCCGCGCCAAAGGAAAACCAACCTACCAGGTCAACCATCATCTACTTATACATACGTACGGAGGAAAATCAATCAAAAAATTTCACTATTTAACCCTATTTTTAACTATTTTTGAAGATGGACCGTGATAAAAACTATTTCTAGAAATGAACAGAAATCTCAGCGCCACATGCGCTGGTACTGAGGTCCTACAGCTCAGTGCCAGGGAGCTGGCGCTGAGTACCCGCTACCGTGGCTCATCTGTCGACGTGGGAGAGCCGACGTGGCAATCCTCAGTGCCAAAGGGACTGGCGCTAAGGTCCCTAGGTTAGCGCCAGTCCCTTTGGCGCTGAGCTAGGGGACTTAACCCCCACGCGTGGCCGCCAGCGGCCACGCTCTCTTTCTCTTCCTGCTCTTTCTTCTTCCTCCAGCCACCAGCAGTCATTCTCTCTCCTCCCCTCCCCAAATCTCTTCGAATCAGCACCAAATCGAGGGGTTTTGAAGGCGACGACGACGAGCAAGGTATCCTCCACCATTTCACCCATTTCCTCCTTTATTTTGGCATAGATTTGATGATTTTTGGCCAAACCATAGATTGCAATTTTTAGGGTGGAAAAATTGAAATGTAGTTGGCTAGGTTACAATGTAGTTGAAAAAATTGAAATGTAGTTAGCCAAACCCATCATAGTGTCACATTACATAGGCTTTACACCGACAACCTATTGTCTTTGGATATTGGAGAGAGATAGCACAGGAGAGTAAAATGTGGGCAAAATATTGGGTATTGTTGAATGTTTATTTTTTTTGGAAACCGTATGATGGAAAATGGGCATTTTCTACTATCAATTTTTTAATCGTGAGTAATATTTTATTTTCGTACGTGAATATCATAATTTTTTTGTTGTTTCATTACCATGTAGATGGATAAGTGGGTCCGTGCTGCTTATAGGTGGTCAGTGTCAACAAGCTTAGTAACGTTGTACCTTTTGACCGGGGATGTCATTAAGGTCGTGATGTTTCATCATAAGCTTAGTTTTGAGGAGGTTATTGTAATGTCCTGAAAATCATCTTAATTAAAAATTATCGTCGGTAAATGGAAATAGAAGAATACACTAGAAATATTTGTTTGAGAAAGATTTTGAATAAAATTTTAAAATTTCCAATATTAAAAATCCCTAATTTAAATCTTTAAATAAAAATACATTGGATGCTTTTATATTCCAGGGTTTCGTCAGAGTATTTTAAGCGTTTAGTATTTACAAAAAAAATCTTCTTGTTTCATGGTGCATTTACTTTCTTAAATTCCCCTATGATTTATAAAATATCTGAAATTTTTTCGAGTATTTTTTCAGAGCTACATAATTAATTTTGAATCTATAAGATCACTAAAGTAATAAATAAATATAAATAAATTCCTTTCCTTCCCCTATTCGGTCGTTACTGTTCAGTTCTTTGTGAAGCTCTCCGTTCACGTGAAAGTCTAACTCCCTTTTTCTTCTAGGTTTTGTCGGTTTTCCTTTAGAACCCCAAATCATCTCGAAAAACAAATTCGGAGTTACCGGATTTATCCATTTTTGAAACCCTAGAAACGTTTTGACTCCCAATCCGAAATCCTTTACTCCTAATCCGATACTTTGTATTCGAAATATCTATATTTCCCTTTGAGATAGAATCCCAGATGTTCCCTTAAAACCCATTTTCTGTCTAAAATAAATCCAAATCATCCCGAATACGTCTGAGATTATCTCCAAATTCTAGTCCCAATAAAAACCCTTATCAATTCCCTAATCCAAAATATTTTATTCAGATCATTCTATTATTTCCTAGTTCCAGAAAATCTTGTCCAGTTCCCAACTCAAAGAATAATTCGATATTTTATTCCCCAAATATTCCTCGAGAAAATATTCTCCATTCTTTGAATCCCACAAATTATATTCCATTTCTAGACCCCACTAATATACTTTTTTTCTAAATCTGTCCAAAATACCCTCGTCCCCAATATATATATATGTAATATGTGTATATATTATTAATGTATATATATATATATATATATATGTATGTATTTATATATAATTATATATATATATATATATATTATATCCTCATATTCAAAGTATTTCAAAAAGATATAAATACGTAATCATCTCAGAAAATTCCGATTTTACAAAATTGGAATTTTCCCCAAGAAAGCCCCTCTCTTTTCTTTCTTTTTCCCATCTTTTCTTTTATTTTCCTGTTCTTCGCTCTCTCCTGTTTATCTTCCTTCTTTGGACCTCTTTCTCTCTCTCTCTCGATTGGCCGGCCTGCGCCGCTACCCTCCGGCCTCGCTTGGCCTATCGCCGCCCTGCACAACCTCCCGGCCTCTTGCCCGGCCTGCGCCAGTCCGCCGCCAGCCGCGGCCACAGCCCGAACCCGCGCCGCCGCGCGCCACGAATCCGCCGCGGTCTGCCGCGCGCAACTGCCCGCCCGTTCTTCCATGAAGCCGTCACGCCCGTGCCGCCTCGGAACAACCGGAGCGCAAAGCCACAATATATAGCCGCCGCTTGCCCCTGTGCCCTAAATCACGCCGCCACCGAGCCACCCCTGCTTCCCATCTGCCGCCGCCGCTATCCCCTGCCGACGCCGACCGTCGCTGGAGGAGCCCAAGCCGGTCGTCACCGTCGTCTCTTACGGTGAGCGCCTAACCGCATCGTCGCCGCCCTCCTCCCCTACCCCCGGACGCGCCTCGTGGAAGCCGCCGCCACACCGGCACAGGCGACGTCGGCCCGTGCGCCGCCACCCGCGTTTCCTCGCCGCCTATGTCTGCCCTCGACGTGCCCGCCTCTGCCACTGAGCTGCAGCCGGTCGCCCCTGCTCCCGATCTACACGCGACCGCCGCCGCCCTCGTTTGTCGACCCGGGCGCTGCCGTCTTCTTCTCCCAGGCGCCCGTCCGTCGCCCGTGCCCATGCGCTCATTCCCGTGCGCCACCGTCGCTCCTGCTGTTGCCCCAGCGCCGCCGTGCGTCAATCAGCCGCCGCTGCTCCTGCAAGCCGTCGCCGGTGAGCAGCCTCGTAGTCCGCGCTCCCTCACCCCCCGGCCCCCCGGTTGTCCTAACGTCCGGCCTCTCCTCGTCGCCTCTACCTCCTGCTCCTCGCGTCTTTGTTCACCTGAGCCAGTCCTCATCGTCCCCAATCTGCCGCCGCCATCGCGTCATCTTCGCCTACATAACGCCCCGTCCAGTCGCCGTGGCCGTCGCTGGAGACTCCAACCGCGCCGACGTCGTCACCTAGTCGGAGCTCGACCCTCTCTCTGTTGCCGCCGATCTATCAATCACCGGCACTCGTGTGGTAGCCGCACGCCAAACGCAAGGTCATCGTCGCCATCTCCCACCGTGCTCTTAGCGCGCGACAACCCCGTGCCGCTCAGCCGCCGCCGCTATCGAGCTGCCACCGATTCCCCTGCTCGTCGCCCATAGCAGGAGTTTGGTTTTGCCCCTCGGTGTTCTGTCTGTAGATCGCGACAGCCTCTCCTCTTGTGTGACCAGCCATGGTGGATCTGTTGATAGTTTTTTCGATGTATGGACTGATGGGCCGGTGTAACAGTAGTTCGAGCCATCTTGGCCATCCAACTCTTTTAATCATTAGCCATTCATGCTTTCGTATAAGCCCTGATCCAAATCCCACCATCCAATCTATGCCAATCAAATCCGAACTGTCGGCTTCCAATAACTCAATCGGATACCCACCTTAGCCCTTAACAGCCATCGTCATCGTCACGTGGTCAAGTCATCAGCATCCAGACAGCTATTTTGCCCTTCGACCCCGTGGACTTAGTAGCCATCCTTAAACCTAGTCTATGACAGTGGATCCTACCATCAATTTCTATACAAAAGAACTCCTTCAATAATATTTCTGAGAGGATATTCTTGAAATATTCTTTTCCAATTCTTTTTGGATTCATTCTGAATTCAATATTCCAAAAGCCATATCTTTTCCGTTTGAAGTCCGATTCGACCTGTTCTTCTTCCTAAATTCATCTAAAATCATAATCTACTTGTTTATGTATTTTTATGTATTGTTTATTTGGAGTTTCTTAGGATTTATTATCGTTTTGCATGTAGTCGCGTATAATCGCCGATTCGGAAGATTGCGAAGTCTGTGGAAGAGTTCAGAAGAGTATTTGAAGACTTTTGCGATTGCAAGGCAAGTCACACGACAAGCTCCTTGAGCATGTTGATCCCGTTTGCGAAAGCTATTTTATTTTAAAGTTATTGCATGAAATGCTTTAGAATGACATTATTACGGGTAATTATTTAATAGCCAATATTTCTTGATATTTATGGCCATTTTGTTATTGCTATCTATACCTTGATACCCTGGGTAATAATATTGACTAGTTGGATGTTTAATTATTGATCTGGCTAGATTATTTAGGATTTGCTTAGCCAATGCCTAGAAACTATAGTGATATTTTATGTGGGAAAATAATTCAAACATCAATGACCCTTTAATGTTATTGGTTATATTTTCACGACAGTGAGTCGTGGTTGATTAATTAACTATGTCAACTAAAACTTGATTGATGGTGAGTTGTGAGCACCAGGGTTGGAATGTTGCTAGCGGTGCTCATGACAATTGAGGACCGGTTCGCGGACTACCCATTGCGAAGCAATACTCGTGCTAACCACAAGCCAGTATGGGTAATGGTGGGAACCAAAGTGTACTATGTTCAACCGGGGTCCACCATGGTGTGTTGTGGCTGTGTCAATAAGACCACCATGGCTACGTCAATAAGTCCATGTCTTGGGCGTTGGATTGTTTCCCTGTTGGTGGCCTGATCAGCTCCTGCAGGAAACTGGTGGTTCAACGGGTGGCTCCCTTGTTGTGCGGGTTACATGGAGGGTCCTATCACAATTCCTTTCCAAGGTACCGTGGTGGTATTAAGGCGCACAGCGATGTGTTGTGGAGTTGTGTCTTGTGGGTAAATTGGTACATCTCTGGCCAGAGTAAAACTATTCGAATAACCGTGCTCGCGGTTAATGAGTGGCCTAGCAATATTTTCTGTGATTAGTCCCATATTATTTATTAATGGAAATAAATGATGGAATATTGATAGCTCCTGTTTGGAGAGTTATGGTTTGGGCCTGAACTGTGTTGGAGCGTTGTTCAGAGATGGATTTAATGTTGATATTAATTAAACTATATGGTTTTCAATGGTTTTAAATGCAAATGTTTTAAATGCTGTTTTACGCAAATAAGCCATACTATGTCTTTCCTTTGGTATCCTGTTGCATTACATTGCATTCCCTAGTGTGGCTTGTTGAGTACAGTGGGTGGTACTCAGTCTTTCATTATTGCAATCTTTAGAGTGAAGCTTTGCATGGAGGAGAAGTATAGTGTTTGGCTTATACCCCAGTTGAGCTGCTTGTGGCTTGGAGCTGAAGCTACGCTAGTTACCGTTCCGCTGTTGTTTTCTTCTGTGTGAGGACTAGGTGCCTCTGTTGTAAATATTTATCGTTATTTCGTATTTGGTTATGTTTATCAAATTGTCGATTTGTGTACCTCGGCTGATTCCTGGACGAGGATTTATTGCATAAATTAGCTTTGAAAATTCTAGTGAATTTCTGGGCGTGACAATTATATCCCGTATAAAAGATATATTGGGGTGGATACATGAGTCAGTACTTCTGGAAGATAGATATGATGTTGGAGCTGGGTCTATATCTTATAAGCACATGATAGAATTGAATAGTGAGATTGAATGGAAAGCGTACGTTGACATAGTGATGGGTCAAAATTCAAGTTGCTTGAGGTGGTCGGCTCAAAAAAGGAAGGGATGGATGACGACAAAGCTTGCTTAGAGCTTAATCGATCTCCACATGGACTTTCTCCTCTGTTGTATCATGATGTGGTCAATGAAGTGGCGGACGATGAAAGTGAGATAAAGAGTGACTTGGTTAGGCGGATGGCAAATGAAGCATTCGTTCGGGATGGGCAATCAATGGTTGTTGGTAAATCAAATGAAGTAGTGGAGGAAAAGGAGGAGTTAGTGTACAATGAAGTGGGGGATGATAACGAGGCGTTGCCCTATGACCATGTGGGGGAGGAGTTTGAACCTCAAGGCGAGCAACAACCTAGGATAGATAGTCAGATACTAGAAGGCATACGGTTCATGCTGAGAGATGGTATTTATACGCGGAGTGAGTGTGAGGAGGCTATGGTAAATCATGGAGTAAACCCTAATTTGCTAGACGAGTCGATGGAGTATGAATCACACTATGAGGATGAACAGATGTCGCAGGAGGAACGACAGGTGTTTGAGAAGATTATAGGGCGCAATCCTGCAATTCTTCAATTCGAGGATCTTACCAATGCAGATAAAGCAATTACCGACGGTGATCCACAGTACGACGTAGCTATAGATGCAATGGGAGAGGAGCCTAAGAAGGGGTTAGAATTTGGGTCTATTGACGAGTTGAAGATATGGTTGCAGCAGTACTCTATCCGTGTACATCGTCCATTTCGTGTGAAGCACTCCAACATCATGGTGAGATACACGGTGGCTTGCATAGATCACTCATGCAAATAGGAGGTATGCACACGGAGGACCAATGGGGACAGGTGGAAGATCTTTGGGTTAGGCGATGAGCACTCATGTTGCAGCGCCGAGGCATCGGGAAAACACTTGCAGCTAACACCACGTTTCATTGGCAATAGGTTACAGCCTTTTTTTGGACTGAACCAACAATTTCAATCAGTGCAGTGGTTGAAGCTGTACAATTCATATTTCGGTACCGTCCATCATATGGCAAATCCTTGCGGGCCAAGCAAGTGGCTATGAAGGTTATATATGTGTAACGCCTCCCACCCTGGCACCACCTACAGTGATACCAGAGAGGAAGCGCCACAGGAGATTGGCGTGAACCAACTCCCACGGAACCGCGATGTCAGTACCTGTCCCAGGAAACCTTGCTGGTACCCATGGTCAACGGAGATGTACCACAGCAATTAGCTAAATATATATATATATATATATAAATATATATATATATATATATATATATATATATATATATATATATATTATACCTTTATAAGGTGCGACTTTAGGTAAGCCCTGAGCAACAACCTGCAAACAGAACAACAGCAGCGGAACGACAGTACAGCGAGAACCCATCCACAAACGGCTTAGGATAGGAAAGAAACTCTAATCTTCACTTCCACTTCACTCTTCATGAATGAGGGGAGAAAAGAAATAGATTGAGTACTTACGTACTCAGCAAGTCACGGAAAATGTGAGTTATGCAGGCTATCAAAGATAGGCTAGGGTTTATTTCGCAAACCTTTTTATTTGAAAACATTTTTTGAAAACCTAAATGTGAGTTGTCTCAATGTGACTAGAAGGAGGCTCTCGCCTCGATCCTGTCCGCGAATTGTTTTTCAACAACTCGAGCGGACGAAACAAATTTTAATTGATTTTAGGTATTCTTATACCGCCTGTCAGATCACGACAGCGGTTCAGTGGATCTGCTCACAAGCAGCTTCCTACTGTATTCTCATCTATTACTTTATTTTCAATTTCGTCCACTCCAGGACGTAATCTCATTTTCCGCTATTATTTTCCTTTTACTTTCGTCCTATCCAGGACTTCATCTCATCTCATATCTCTTCTTAGTGGCTCCTTGAGTCATCCATAATCTCAACTCATTTCACAAACTGCTTCCACTCAGGAAGCCTAATCTATGATGCCATTCGACATCTCGGGTCACACAGCCCCGTTTCAGACCACTCAGGTCATCCATCAGCCACTAAGACCGATTCTGGTAACGGTTCCTATACCACAAATCACTTTCGTAAAACATTGGCAAACAAATCTACGCTAGAGGAATCACCTCACATTGCCCGTAACCGTGGGCGCGGCTGTTCGAACAATTCAGAAACCTTTGCAAAGAATGCCCGTAACCGTGAGCTTACTCCCGCACTGATCAGGTGGGGAGGTTCGCGACAGGGCCTTTCCAAAGCCTTCCTAGGATAGCACGTTGCTCTATAAATGGGTGCTCTCACTCAAGCAAGTACTAGGAACTCATTTCCTGTACTTAGGGACATGGGTATATCGCCCTCTTGGCACCCAGCCAGTCTCACATTTATTAGCAACAAAAAACCATCCTGGGAACACTAGTTACCCAGCCAGGGGTGTCCCATTCCACCCGTGTGGTCGTACTATGAGTTGCTCGGATGAAATTCCCCAAGGAATCGGTCCTTATATGCGAATACGAAGTGCCACCACACAGGCGATCACTTTGCACCGCGGATTGTTCACAAATAAATTTTGTTTCGCAATCTCGCCGACATCGCATGTCGGGTTTTGAAAACCTTTGGAAACCCTATTTTCCCAAATCAACAAACAATTGTGCTGGAGGTGGAACCATCAGAATCCATGCTCAGAGAGCATGGTCACTAAGGTACCACGAGGTGGAGCGATAAGGAATAGGATACCAAAGACCTATAGGTTTTATGCAACTGCCGGGCCCGTCCGTCGGTTCAACACGCAAACCGAGGCCGATCAATTTATCGTGCACACTAACAATGCAATTTTGCAAACAAAACATTTTAAATTTAGGAGCAATATGGTCAAGGAGTGACTTGCCTCAGTCTTCGTCTTCAACTTCGCGAAAATCCGACGTCTGACGAATTTCCAAAGCGTCGACTACACGCGAAATGAGAGAAAAATACAAAAAAACCCTTGAAATAATATACTATTATTGTCACGCCCTAAAAATCGGTTTAATTAAAAATTATTTTTGGGTAAATCGAAATACAAGAATACGCTGAAAAAAAATTTTGTTTGAGAAATGTGTTTGAATACAATTTTGAAATTTCCAATATTAAAAATCCCAAGTTGAAAATTTTAAATAACTACTTGGATGTTTTTGTATTCGTAGGGTTTTTGTCGGAATATTTTAAGCATTTAAGTATTTATAATAACAAACTCTATCTATTTCGTGGTGGCATTTATTTCTGGTAAATTCCCCACGATTTATTAAATTCTTTGAAATTTTCTCGGAATTTTTGGAGCTTCAGAATTAATTTTAATGGGACAAAGATCATTTTTATAATTAGATAAATCTATAATAAAACCCCTGTCTTTCCCTTGTTCGGGTCATTCCAGTTCAGTCCTTTGAAATCTCCCCGTTTATCATGGACTTTGACTCTTTTTTCTTCTAGGGTTTTGTGTCACTCCCGGAACCCTAAAACCTCCTTGACGTTCTAATTCTCCAAAATATACCGATATTCCAAGTGACCGAATGTTTCCTAAACTATTTCCTCCTCTGTCCTCGACTCCCAAAATATTCCCCATATTTTGGAAGTTTATTTATTCCATTTCCCAAACTCCGTGAAATATATTCCTCGAATATCCTAACTTCTCGGTCGACGCAAAATATCCTCCTTTTTTCCCCAAGTCCTGATTCCGAAATATTCCTGTTAACTCCTTCCTATATTCCCGAAATTCTCAAAATATTCCTATGCTTGGAGAGTTTCAAAAATTCCAGCGAATTTCCTCGATTCCAGAGAAATATTTCGATCTCCAAAATTGTTTCGACGTCTCTGTTTTTTTCCAAATATTTATACGCCGGCGTTCGCAATCCTCTAAAATTCCAAACAAATTCCCAATTTCCCTTTTTTTAATACATCTTGGAATTCTGAATTTAGTTTCTAAATTTAGAATCTTCAGAAAAATCCCCAAAAATCCCCACCTTTTCCTCCTCTTTCCTCTTTTCCTTTTCCTTCCATTTTCCCTTCCCCTTTTCTTTTTCTCATCCTTCCGTTTTTTCCCTTCCTGTTCATCTTCTTGGACTCTCTCTCTGTCTCTGCTTGGTCGCCAGCCAGCTGAAGCCGCCGCCGCCCTGGGCTGCGCCCCGGCCTGCTCTGCCTGCTTCCTTGCTTCTCCCCCGGCTTGCGCCAACCCGCGCCGCCCCGGTCTCCGTTGGCAACCGCCGTGGCCGCCAATCCCATGCCGCCCCGGACCCGGTCACCTCCACCTCCTGTCTCCTTCTCCCCATGACGCCGCCATTCCCGCGCCTATCCCGCTCCAAAACCGCATCCTCGGCCACGATTCCGCCTCCCCGTGCCCTCAAAAAGCTCTCCTGAGCTCACCTCTCTTGTTTTCTCCGCTCACCCGAAGCCGGCCGCCCTTGCTGCGCCCCACGCCCCTGCGCGCCGTGTGCTGCCTCCTCCCACCGCTCCGTCGCCTGCCTCGGTGAGTCCTAGCCGCCGCCCCACTCTTTCTCATCTTTCTTCCCTCTCCGGTGCCTCTCAGCTCGGGAAACCGCCGTTCGGTCTCATCTTCTCCGCACACCACTGGACGCCGTCGTCGCGTCGTGGACCACCAGTCGTTGCGTCATCAACATTGTCGCCGTCCCCTCCTCGTCGTCGTCCTCTGCGCCTCCTCGCCGCACAGACGCCGTGCCGTCCCTCTACTGCTCCCGTCGCCTGCTCGCCCCGGCCGCCACAGCCCGTAGCCGTCGGAGGCCGCCGCCGTCGCCGTTGTCTGGGAGTCCTCCGCCGTCGCCTGCCTCTGCCGCTGGCGGTTCAGCATCGACGTCGTCGCCTCCGTGGATGCCGCTGCCTAGGGTGAGCCTCGCCTGACAGCGCCCGTTTCTCCTCCTCCCTCCGTTCTTCATCGTCGGCGTCGTCACTTTTTCCTCCAGCCGGTGAGCCGCAGCCGTTGGTCCCCTCTTCTCTCCTCACGGTGTCACCGTCTGGCGTCGTCACCCAATCGCCCAGCCACCGGGTCTCGCCGTCCTCAGCAAGGGCGCCTCTGTCCTTTCCCTATCGCCGTCGTCGGCATTCCCGTCGTCATCTACACCGGCGCCACGTTCCCTCCTCAGCCCGGGTCTGTCATCGACACCGCCGCGCCAAGGAGCGCTGTTGCTGTCTCCTGGCCGCGTCACCCGTGCTGGTCGTCGTCCTGCCTGTCGGATGCCGCCCTCCGTCCTCACGGCCAAGTCGCCATCGTCCTCGTCGCTTTATAGCCGGTCGTAGCCCTTGTCGTCCGCTGTCGGCCTCGCCTCCGTCTCTTCCATCCATTCTCGGTGCCCCACGGTGTTTCCTCTGTGTTTATCATCGTCGCCATCGTTTATCTCAAGCGCCCTGACTTCTACTCCTCGGTTTGGCGTTCGTTGCCGATCGGCCGCCACCCTGACATCGACAGCCACCATGCCATGCCGTCCTGAGGCCGATGCCTGCATCGCTGTTGCTGCGCAGTTGTCTCGGCCGGCGCCCTAACCTCCTTGGCCATGCCATGGTAGGAGCTCGGCCTTTTCTTCCTGTGATGCTGCCGCATGGGTACCACGTGCAGAAGTTCTACCACCCCAGCTGTTGGATCATTCTGGGCCAATTAGAGCTATCCGATCAATTGAATCTAATCTTCACTATCGAATCTCCTTAAACTCCAGGGTTGAATCTCAGCCGTCCAATCTATATCAAGTTCCCAAATCAATCTCGACTGTTTAAATCCATCCAGATCGAATCCCAGTCGTTGACTCCTTTTTAATCTGCCAGTGCCCTGTCAGCCCTAACCCAATCGACCACTCCAGCTGTTCCCCGAAATTGTGAGCCATGACAATGTAACTCTTTCTCAAGTGCCAAAAATAAATCTTCTAATTTAATTCCGAGAGAATATTCCCGAGAATATTCTTTTCCAATTCCTTTCGGATCTATTCTGAATTCGATATTCCAAAAGCCGTATCTTTTCTGTTTGAACTCCGAATTGACCCGTTCTTCTCCCTAAATTCATCTAAAATTATAATCTACTTGTTTGTATAATTTTGTATGTACTGTTTATTTGGAGTTTCTTAGGGTTTTTATTATTTTGCATGTAGTCATGTATAAGCGCCGATTCGGAAGATCGCGGAGTCTACGGAAGAGTTCGGAAGAGCAATCGAAGATGTTTTGTCGCAAGGCAAGTCACACATTCATCCTTGAGCATGTAGAACTTACTTTGTGAAATATTTTATGATTTATAAATAAATTGCATGTTTTGCCAATTACATGGAATCTGGGATAACCTATCCACTTACTTGAGGCCATGTTTATTTGTTATCTATTCCTTGATAACCTTGGGTGATAATCTGACTAGCTCAGGTCTCATTGATGACTTGGCTAGAGATAGGACCTGCTTAGCCATGCTTAGCAACATAGCTCACCTGGGAATTAAATACTATCTTTTAATATGATTTGACTCAATGTCGGAAAAATGTAACTTTGGATAGGCTGATGTTAAATTACTAAAATTTGACCTAAATGGTGGGCTGTGGGTGTATGGTTTTGTTTGTCATACCCATGGCAATTAAGGACCGGTTCGCAGGAACCACTTGGGCAACTTCCCGTACTTTTCATAAGCCAGTGTAGGCAACGGCTGGGCTTGAAGCGTTTCTTCTCCCTCTCCTAGGCACCGAAGAAGAGGGTGAGCGGGATGGAGTTGGGTCGGCCTGGGGTAGGGTTGATCGGCTGCCGGATTCACTGTGGCGCAAGGGGGTAGCCTGGCTAATATGGCGTGCCCTGTCGACAGGTGCAACCTCAGCGTGGTGTGGATGGTTAGGGAGGGGTTTCGTGAACGGTCCTGTCACAGCCTCTCATGGGACATCGTGGGGATGTACTGGCACACGGAAACGTGTGTGGGGCTATGTCTTGTGGGTACAGTTGTACACCTCTGATCAGAGTAAAAATATTCGAATAGCCGCGCCCGCGGTCATGGGCACATTGGCCAAGACTCACCGTGATTAGTCTCACCCTAGCTAATTAATCTGGTTTCATAAACTGGTGTTGTGGAAGGTGTTGAGTCCGGTCAACGTGGTTGAGTTGACCGGGGGTGGCCGGTTAGCGTGGTGTAACGCTAGTCGGTGGAGACTGGTGAGCGTAGTGTAACGCTCATCAGTGACGCCTGGTGGTCGTGGTGTAGCGTTGATCAGGAAAAGCTGGTCAGCGTGGTGTAACGTTGTCCGGTGGTGACTGGTTAATATGGTGTAGCGTTAATCAATGGAGTTCGGGTAACGTGGTGTAACGGTACCCGGAGAAGTCTGGTGAACGTGGTGTAGCGTTCATCAGTGGAGACTGGTTGACGTGGTGTAGCGTCAATCAGTTGGGAATGGTTGGGCCTGGTTAACGTGGTATAACGTTAATCGGTGGAGAATTAATCTTGTTAAATTAATCAACCTTTTTACTGTTTGCGAACTACTACTGTTTACAACTGTTTTTACGCAAATGAGCCACCAGGCTCTCTTTGAAATTCCGTGCACAAGTGCATCATTGGTGTGGCTTACTGAGTACGGTGGGTGGTACTCAGTCTTACTATTCCCCCTTTTTAGAAGTGAAGACCTTGGCTTATACCCCAGTTGAGCTTGCCTGTAGTGTGGAGCTGAGGACACGCTAGTTTTGCCTTTCCGCTGCTATTTTCTTTTGTGTGAGGACTAAGTGCCTCTTCTGTAAGTATTTACGCTTTATTTACATTTGGATCTGTTTATTAATTTGTCATTTTGTGTACCCTGGCTTGATTCCTGGACAGGGATTTTAATACACAAAATAGTCTAGAAATTGGCTAAATTTCTGGGCGTGACAATTATTAATAACTAATAGTGCCATGAGGTAGATCTCATTTTTAAAAAAATTTAGAGACTTAAACGGGGTCAATCGGAGCTACGGTTGAAAAGATATGGATTTTAGAAGTTTTTTGTGATTTTTTTGGAAAAGAAAATGATTATTTGAATTTTTGGAAAAAGGAATTATTTTTTTGGAAATAGGGCTGATAGGTGGGGCCCTTGGACAGTGACTGGGAGAGAGGGAACTGAGGGTGGCCCACTTGTCATTGGCATAAAGAGAAAAAGAGAGGATGGTCCACATGGAAGAGAGAGAGATGGATGACTTGTTGGCCCCACATGGAAGAGAGTTATTGGGTGGGGTCCATCTGTAAGTGTGTTAATGGAGGGAGTTACTGTGTAGGGGCCCATTTGTTAGTGAAAAGGAGGGGGTAATAATCATTGTGCTCTTATTTGGTATGGGTCCACTTGTCATATATTAGAGCGGGCCCACTGGTCAGTTGCTGGGGGAATTTAATTGAGCGGCCCACGTGTTAGAGACCGAGAGAGATAGAGAGGAGTGCCGGACGGGGTACAGTAGGCAGCCGGAGGCATCAACGGCGCACGGTGGCCGGAGAGGATATGGTGACTAAGGGCTCGCCGGTGGAAGGGAGCTTCGGGAACAGGACGCGGGAACGACGGCAAGGAAGGTAGACGGTTCGGATTAGGCTCTTAGTTGTCGACGGCGGTGGACGACGATAGACAGGGGGCGGCGGCGAGGGACGGTCGTGGCCGGCGACCCAGGGAGCGGCAGAGGGGGTTGGGATGGGTCAGGCCAGACGTTAATGGCGGCGGAGAGAGAAGCTCGGCTCGCTAGGGCAATGGCGCAGCGCGGCTGGGTTTTATAGACGCGCGCGGCACAAGGAGACAATGGAGAGAGGCAGTGAGCACAGGAAGGCGGTGGCGAGATATTTGCGCGAGGCCGAACGCGAAAATGGCGCAGAGACGAGCTTGACGGGACTCGACGATGCCGAGCTCCTGTGGCCGGCATCACCATGCCTCCTCGTGCTGCCGCGAGAGAGAGGGGAGAGAGACAGAGGAGGCAGGGAGGAGACCGAACGGGACGAGACGGCGTGTGTGCCCTCGATCTCAGAGCTATCCCTCCAGCTTTTTGACCGGGGAGATCAAGCAGGAGAGGAGGCTTGATTCGTGCCGGTGGCCGAGGGGCGTGTCCCGCGGGGTTGACGAGGGGGCCACGTGCTTGCCCTGGCCGGGACAGGGAGGAATGGCGAGCGTAGCTTTCCCGGGGGCAACGGAGAGAAGGATCGAGAATGAAGAGAGAGAAAGAGAGAGACCGAGGGATGCGGGTGGAGGAGGACGATGGATCTGACAAAGGGGGCCCGCGTGTGGAAAAATGGAGGCCGTCCGCGTGGGTTGCCGGACGATGAGGCTGACAAGTGGGCCCGGTGCTGAGGCGCGTGTCGCGCGCGAGGGCCGCCGCGTGGCTACCGGGCGGGCCCTGTTGCTAGCCTTGCACGCGGTTGCGGTGCGGTGTGCGTGTGGCGAGCGACGCGTCCGGCCGCTGGGGCCCAGCCATCAGCGGGTACACGCAGTAGGGGAGACAGTGGCCGAGCTGGTTAGGTCTTGGGCCGAGGAAAGAAAGGGACGGCCCGATAGGAATAGGAGTCCTTCGTATTTTCTTAAGAATTTATTTGGTGGGATTTTTGGAGAGTTGAAAGGGTATTTAACTTGGAATTTGGTGCTTGGCTCACAATATTTTCAGGAATTAATTAAGGAAATTTTCAAGGGGAATTTTGATATACATATACATATATATAGATATGTATATATATATTTAAGGGAGAGATTTTTAGGGAGGGTTTCAAGGAAGCTTCGGACTCGAATTTAATTTTTAAATTGGTATTGTGACTTCAGGAAAATTTGTGGGGAATTTTGAGAGGGGTTTTTGTGGGTTGGATTTGGGCATATAAATATATTTTTGGGAGGTTACCTAAAAAGGAAGCAGAGGGATTAAGGGGGGGTATTGAAATTTTGATTTATCTCCGGGATTTGATTTTCAAGGAGTTCCAAAAGGGCTGTTAATTGGGAGGTGGATTTTATATATATACATACATATATATATGTGCATATTTATACACGCGGCACACACACACCACACACATATATAGAAGAAAAGGATGGGGATTTTTGGAGGGAAAAGATAATGACTTTTAAAAAGGGGTTGGATTTGGGTATACATACATACATATATATATACATATATATATATATATATATATATATATATATATAGGAGAGAGATTTTATTTTGGATGCTATTTGGGATCAGGATAAGAGGAGATTTAAAAGGGGTCTGGATCTGCATATTGAGGATTTGATCCCCAAGAGAATTTGGAGGTTTTTGCAATGGATTAGAATTGGAGGATCTTGCAGGAATGTTAGAATTTAATTTAATTCTTGGGATTTGAGGGTTTTAGAAATATATAAATTGGCGAATTTTGGGAAGGGAGTTCTCGATGGAATTTAGGGTTTTTCGAGAGGAACAAAATGAAGAGATTTCAGCGGAGGGCTTCGAATTGCAAAATTCGAATCAGAGTACAGAGAATTTTTGGAAGGTATTTGATTTTGAATTTTCCGAGAAAATTTAGAGAGAGACAGTTGAATTGCAAAATTCGAGTCTCGGATTTTAGAAGAGAGTTTGGGACCGAGGTTTTTAGGGTTTCAAGGAAGTTCAGACTGAGATCTACGGCACTTAGTCCTTATGCACATACAAAGAACCAAAAATTTTTAAAATTAGGGTTTTTACTAAAATAGTTTTTAATGGCCCGGAAACCGGGGCGTTACAATACGGGGAGTGGGATGAGGCATACGTCCGACTGCCTACACTTATCAATGCCTCAAGAGTAAGAACCCTTCAATGTACTATCGAGTGGAGGCCCATCCCGAAATGTCTAGACTCCTTAATGGTGTATCAAGGCACGTATTAGGTCGTTGTGGAGGCCATGGGCCCCGGGTACCTCATCACAAGCTTATGGGTTACTCGGATAGAGGATGGGCCTAGCCTTATAATTAGAGATATAGCAGCATCCGACAGACTTTGCCTTGTACGATAAAGAATATACAGTCCTAATCGGGTAAATTGTATCTCTAAGAGGAGATCTCTTGGCCGTATCCGACTAGGACTCCTACCTTGTACCCCTGTCCCCCATTATATAAGGGGAGGCAGGACGCCCCCTGAGGGCAGAAGATCATAGATCAACACAAATCCTCAAAGGAATAACATCACAACTGGATGTAGTGTATTACCTCACATTGAGGGCCTGAACCAGTATAAATCTCCCCGTGTTCCTTTGCAATCCACCGAGTTTCCATCCGCCGTGTAGCCCTATATTCATATTGCTGGTATAAAACATCGACATTTGGTGCGCCAAGTAGGTAATCGTTGAGATCTACATCAACAAGCTCGATGAATCCAACATCAGGAGTCGACGGCGACAAATTCTCCCCCGAAGACACGATTTCATTCTGAAGCCTTGACTTCATCGCCGACATGTTTGGCAACCTCGCCTTGGCCGACGAAGATCCAATCCAACCGGTCGACTCCGCGCCAGTTGGCCCACAAGACACCGCAGTCACCATCATCGATCTACTGCGGTAATCTTCCACTTCGCCGAGCCTCGGGACAACTCTATCCTTCGGCGTCCGACTCGCGCTAGGCCTTGAGCCAGCCCAGGTCGGGCTAGGAAGGAGAGAGATCGTCAATCTCCTGCACGGGCTCGGTAACTCGGCGGATCTACATCTTACGCGGCAGACCCGATCCCCCACGGTTCAGCTTGGACATGGCTCAGAGCCTCCAGATTGAATCTTAGGGAGGTCGGAGTCGTCCTTACTCCGATCAATTACTGGGATTCTGACTCTAAGTCGGACAGCGGTTCGAACACCAGTTCGGACACTAGTCTGGCGAGTTTCCTTCTGTCTCGCGAGATCTTCATGGCTTCAACTCCTCCACCAGAGGTATGTCGACTACAAGAGGAGCAACAAGAGGAGGCACGCTGACTACAGCAACAGGAGGAGGCCGACCGCGAGGCTTGCAACGACGAGCTACACAAGGCTGGGTGAACCGCTTAGCAACAGATCCTCCAAACCAGAGTCGGCGACCACGACGTCTTCGTCACGCCACAACAGAACATCGTGGCCGCTGCAACCCTGCTGGATACACTCCAGCTCAGGCTTGATCACCAGGCCATCCCGACTATCGCCAAGATTAAAGCTATGATCACAGCTGCCGCATGTCAACAACACCAGCAGTCGGGTGAAACACTTATACCGACCAATCTGTCGGGTTCTCCAGTGGCAGTCTTGTTCGCATCAGTGCGACACCGGGCGGCCAGCTCAAGTTAGCCACACGAGGAGTCGTGGCAAACATCACTCGGCAACACCAACAACAACAATTGGCAACGTCACCAGAACGATCGTCGGTTCAACCAGGACCTCCGAGTTCATCTACAATGCGACCTCCGACAGGACATTAACGCCCGGCGCCGTCAACGTGAAGAGGACGAGCGCCGCCGACTGGAGGACGAGCGTGAGCACTTCCGCCTCCACCACGAGCGGTTCAACCGCCGCGATCGAAGCCGGAGCCCTCATGAAGATGAAGGCGTTCCAGCTTTCACCCATGAGCTACAGGACGTCGACTGGCCGTTGGGCTTCAAGCCTACGGGGATCGAGAAATACGACGGCAAAACCAACCCCGAATCCTGGCTCACCGTATATACTCTGGCAATCCGAGCTGCCGGAGGTGACCACAAAGCCATGGCTAACTACCTCCCAGTCACCCTAGCCGACTCAGCGAGGACATGGCTAATAGGGCTCCCAAGGCGGTCAATCGGTTCCTGGGGAGAACTCAGGGAGCGGTTCATCGCTAACTTCCAGGGACCTACGAGAGGCCGTCTTCCGAGCACGATTTATACCAACAGCACTAGAGGAAGAAAAAGTCCCTGCGCGAATTTATCAAGAGGTTCTCCGAGAAGCGCAACCAAATCCCAATGATCAAGGACGAGGTCATCATCGCCGCCTTCCGCAAGAGAGTAAAGGACTTCATCGCGAAATTCACTCGAAAGCCTCCAGCTACTATTAGGGCTCTCTTCGATATGGCAAATAAATACGCCAACTTGGCCGAGGCGGTCGCAGAGGACCTCGATGAGAAGAAAGAGTCCTAGCAAAAAGACCAAAAGGCAAAAGCTGACAACGAGCCATCACAGAACAAGTCTGGCAGCCACAAGCGGAAGTCACGGAACTCGGTCGCGGCCCCCACGGAACAATGACTACCAGAAAGTCATGAATGGGCCGTGCCCCTTCCACCCCAAGGGCAAGCACGTGGCCAAAGACTGCTTCATGCTCAAGAAGTTTGCTTCCGAGCAGGCTTCATCATCTAGTGCCGACAAGGACAAAGAGCCAAACTCGGGCCCGGCCGACGATTTTCAGGATCCTAAAGCTGAGCTCAACCATATCTTTAGAGGACCGTCTGCGTACGAGTCCAAGTGGAAGCAGAAGCTAACAGCACACGACGTCAACGCGGTCTCTACAACAGACGCCCCCCAATATTTACGTTGGTCAGAAACACCCATCACCTTCGACCACGCAGATCACCCCGATCGGGTTTCACACCCGGGGTGCTACCCACTCGTCCTGGACACGGTCGTCAAGAATATCAAGCTGAAGAAGGCCCTCATAGACGGAGGCAGCGTGCTCAATATCCTCTTCGCCAAGACCCTGGATGAGATGAAAAATCCCTCGTTCAGAATTGCGGCCGAGTACTGCGCCCTTCCACGGGATAATTCCCGGCCTGTCTTCAACACCCCTCGGGCAGATAACCTTGCCAGTCACCTTCGGCACGCGGGATAATTTCCGCACAGAAAACATGTGCTTCGAGGTCACCGACTTCGAGACCGTGTACCATGCGATACTCGGACGACCGGCGCTCACCAAATTCATAGCGATACCGCACTATACCTACATGGTGCTCAAAATGCCCGGGCTAGCTGGAGTCCTCTCCCTCCGCAGCGATGTCAAGCAAGCCTTCACCTGCGACAAGGAGAGCTGCGAGTTGGCTCAATCATAAGAGGCGGCAGTCAGATGCAACAGTATTCGGCAAGTCATCACGACCGAAGTCGAGCATGACCAAGTTCCGACCAAAAAAGCAGCGAAGTCGGGAATTGCAGCAGACTCTGACACGAAGAAGATCCCCCTGGACCCTTTCGACCCCTCCAAGACTGCTCTAGTCGGGACTGGACTCGACCCCAAATAGGAAGACGCGCTTGTCACTTTCCTCTAAGCCAACAAGGATATCTTCGCGTGGAAACCGTCCGACATGCCGAGCGTACCAAGGGAGGTGATCGAGCACGCCCTCAACATCAAGACAGACGCCAAGCTAGTCAAGCAATGGCTACGGCGCTTCGTACAAGACTGTAAAGATGCTATTCGGGAGGAGATAACCAAGCTTCTCGCAGTCGGGTTCATCAAAGAGGTCTATCACCCAGATTGGATGGCAAACCCAGTCTTGGTCCAGAAGAAAAACGGTAAATGGTGCTTGTGCGTCGACTACACCGATCTCAACAAGGCGTGCCCCAAGGATCCATTTGGTCTACCCAGAATAGATCAGGTGGTGGATTCAACCGCAGGGTGCAAACTTCTCAGCTTTCTCGACTATTACTCGGGATATCACCAAATCAGCCTCAAGGAGGAGGACTGCCTAAAGACGTTTTTTATCATGCCGTTTGGAGCGTATTGCTACATCACTATGCCGTTCGGTTTGAAAAACGCTGGAGCAACGTATCAACGGACCATTCAGTGGTGTCTACACACTCAGATCGGGTGCAACGTGGAGGCCTACGTCGACGACATGGTGATCAAGACCATGTCCAAAGAAGATCTCATCGCTGACCTGGAAGAAACCTTCCAAAATCTTCGAAGATTCAAGATGAAGTTGAATCCAGAAAAGTACGCCTTCGGTATGCCATCTGGTAAGCTACTCGGCTTCATCGTCTCGCATCGCGGCATCGAGGCCAACCCAGAGAAAGTCAACGCTATTGTGAACATGGCACCCCCGACCAGCCAGAAGGACATCCAGAAGCTGATAGGCTGCATGGCGGTACTCAGCTGGTTTATTTCCCGACTAGACGAATGGAGCATGCCCTTTTTCAAGCTATTGAAGAAAGCAGACAATTTTCAATGGACTCCCGAAGCCTAGCGTGCCTTCGAAGACTTCAAGACATTTCTCACATCATCACTCGTGTTGGCGTCACCCATGCCCCAAGAACCACTAATGCTTTATCTAGCGACAACCACTCAGGTAGTCAGCACGGTGTTGGTGGTCGAGCGATCCGAACTAGGTCACATCCAAAAAGTTCAACGGCTAGTTTACTTTGTCAGCGAGGTCCTAGTCGACTCGAAGATGAGATATCCGCAGGTCCAGAAGCTGCTCTATGGCCTACTCATCACTGTCCGAAAGCTAGTGCACTATTTCCAAGCACATCAAGTCACGGTGGTCACATCGTATCCACTCGAGGACGTCCTGCATAATCACGAGGCCACTGGCCAAATCGCTAAATGGGTGCTCGAGTTGATGGTGTTCAACATCACATTTTAGCCAGGGACAGCTATCAAATCACAAGCTCTAGCCGACTTCGTGGCCGAGTGGACCGAAGCTCAAATGCCTACATCAACAACGAAGCTAAACTACAGGACAATGTACTTCGACGGTTCTCTACGGATCAGCGGCATCGGGGCGGCGTCGTACTGACGTCCCCTACCGGCGAAAAACTCAAGTACATTCTCCAGATCCACTTCCCGGCTTCCCACAACGTCGCCGAGTACGAAGCACTTATCCACGGACTCCGCATTGCTATATCACTCGGCATCCGCCGACTAGTTGTGCGAGGAGATTCTCAACTAGTGGTAAACCAAGTCATGAAAGACTGGACATGTCTCGATGACACAATGACGACGTACTATCAGGAGGTCCAGAATCTGGAAAACAAGTTCGACGGGCTAGAGATAACACATGTCCTACGATAAAACAATGATGTTGTAGACGAATTGGCAAACATGGGATCCAAGCGAGAAGTGGTCCCGACAGGGATTTTTGTTGAGCAACTTATGGAGCTATCAATCAAGAAGAAACCAGTGCCAGAGCAATCGGGAGGAGAACCTACCACGGCAACAGACGAAGTACTGAACATATGTCAAGACTAGCGGACTCCTGTTCTCAAATTCCTCCTGGACGATGAACTCCCAGAAGATCGCAGTCAAGCCGAACAAATTAAACGTCGAAGCAAGAGTTTCCTAGTCGTCGGAGAAGACCTATACCGAAGAAGTGCATCCGGTGTCCTCATACGTTGCGTCACCACCGAGGAGGGCAGGCAGATTCTGCAATCGATCCACTTGGACATATGTGGCAACCATGCCGCATCTAGGATGTTAGTCAAAAAGGCTTACCGGCAGGGATTTTTCTGGCCAACAGCAATAACAGACGCCAAAAATATTGTTCGCATATGCGAGAGTTGCCAGTTCTACGCAAGACAAACCAATCTCCTAGCCCAAGAACTCCAAACAATCTCAATCTCTTGGCCCTTTGTAGTATGGGGGCTTGACATGGTCGGGTCTTTCAAGAAAGCGCCAGGAGGGTTTACACACTTGTTCGTTGCAGTGGATAAATTCACGAAGTGGATCGAGGCAAAACCCATTGCTACCATAATAGCGGCACGAGCAAAGGACTTCATTATGAGTATATTATACCGATTCGGGGTCTCTAACCGCATCATTACGGACAACAGTACTCAGTTCACGGGCAACGTGTTTCAAGATTTCTGTGATGACTTCGGCATCAAGATCTGCTATGCGTCTGTGGCACACCCGCGGAGCAATGGGTAGGTTAAACACACCAATGGTATGGTCTTATAAGGTATCAAGGCTAGGATATTCGACCGACTACAACCATACGCGGGCCGGTGGGTACAAGAGCTCCCATCGGTTCTCTGGTCCCTCAGAATCACGATTAATCGAGCAACAAGGCAATCCCCTTTCTTTCTGGTCTACTGTGCCGAGGCTATGATACCAACAGAGTTAAAGTTCGGCTCTCCGCGAGTTTGGGCTTACTCAGAAGACACCTCAAACAATACCTGATTGGTCAAACTAGATCAGTTGGAAGAAGCAAGGGACATCGCAATAATCTTCAAGGCCTGCGTCGCTACGACAATCGCAATGTCCGTGGCTGCGCCTTTTTGGTCAGAGATCTCGTCTTGAGAAAAATATAAACCACCAAAGACAGGCATAAACTATCCCCAATATAGGAAGGGCCGTTCATTATAGCCGAGGTCACATGGCCAGGCGCTTACCGATTGAAGACCGCAGACAGTGCCCTCATCAGCAACTCATGAATATAGAACAGCTACGTCCATTCTATACCTGAGTTTTATACTTTCCATATGTACAGTTTTTCTCTGACTCACTACGCGGCTTGTCTCAACCGAGTAGTGAGTCGGGGGCTGTATGTATTATATGTGCTTTGTCAATAATATACGATCCTGTTTTACTTAAGTTATGAAGTTTTGCAACAACTCTGTTATGTTTGCCTGAGTACAGCTTTCTGCGGTGAACGATTTTATTATGTTCCTATAGACCAACTCGGCGCAGACTATATAGTCGGGTAAAGCTAATGACAACTGAGTAATAATTCAGAGCTTGGCGGCATTGCACATATATTTACACATGTCTTTACAAAAATTCATATACACCGACTGCATAATGGATTGTTTTTACATACCTAGGTCTCAGGTGATCACCTCTGCAGTCATCCTCGCCTTGGCTATCAGCTCCAGCGTCTCCTCATGTGTCGTCTCCTCGGCGAATCCCTCTTCGATGGCTTCAATGTCTACCCTGGGGTAGATGGACTTGGTCATCGCCAGGGTTTGGGCCACGCCGACAACAGTACGCTCATCTGAGTACCTCTTCAGGATACTCAGTGCTTCGTTAAGGCGCACCTGCACCTGAGACACCGTGTTGGAGCTGGTTCCCACATGACGAGGATCCATCACGTCAAGGAGCCCTTTCACGGACTCGAAAGGATCTCCCGTGACTCCTTGACGACCTTTATCTCCTCTGCAAAAGCCTGGAATTGGATTTGGGCATTGGCTCTAGCAGCTGCCCGGGTTCACCAACAAGTAAACTTGTCAGGCAAACTGCAGACGAAGTACTTAATGGATTGGTTAAGATCATTGTCAGTGCAGAGACTTACTTTCGTAGTCGGCCTCCCACTTGGCTTTGGCCTTCTCCAGTTCAACTTTTTCCTTCTCGAGCTTAGCGTTGGCCTTCTTCAAGTCGGCTTTCTCTCTCTCAAGCTTGGCCACGGCCCTTGTCAGGTCGGCCTTGTCTTTTTCAAGCCCGGCCTTGGCTTTCTTGGCCTCCTTTAGCTGGACTTCTCCCTCTGTTCGGGTCTTCAGCTCGGCTTCGAGGGCTGCACCTCAGAATAGTCAAGCACTCAACATGGCAGTCAAGACACAACTGGGCAGTCGGAAAACAACGCAGCTGGAGAAATATACTAAGGGATCAGTCAGGGAGATGTTCGGGAGACTCACTTCCAATCTTCTTGGCTAGGTCCCAATTTTCGTTCCTGAGCTGATTAACGGCTTCCCTCAGCCAAGATTCCCTCTCCTGGCTGCGCCCTTCCACTTCGGCTTTTAAAGCCCGGAGCTGGTCCAATTCTTGGAGCTGGGGGGCAACCCGGGTCAGGACCTCGTTCATCCTCTCCGAGCGGTCAACCATTTTCTGCTCGGGGAGAAATAGTGCGAAGCGGAGTCAAGCGTCAGGACACTCGTGCAGGGAGGACTACCAAGATTCCAATACGATGAAATTCATACCTTAATCCCCTGGGATGTGGCGATTGTGGTGCAAAGCAAGTCTTCACGCTCCTTCTCCGCCGCAACCTCGTCGTGCTTGTAACTCCTCACAGTTCCGCCGGGGGCTGTCCAGCGGAATGTCCTCGGGAACTTGTGGGGAGGGGCTTCGAGCCTAGGGAAATCCGGCCTTCCTGAAGGCGGTGATGACAACGACGACGACGGGGTCCTAGCCCTCACCTCGGTAGCCTCCGAGGCCTCGGGGGCTGGCTCAGGGGCTGGAGCGACAGCTTCGACAACCGCCCCTTGGTCGGCCGGTGTCGGCAGCCTTGCAGTCCGGGCAGTCTCAGTTTCTGCAACTGGGACCGTCGTCAGCTCAGCAAGTGTGCTCGCTAGCGCTAGCTCGGCTAGGGCTGGCTCGACAACGGGGGTAGCCGGAGCGGTCTCCTTGAGATCAATGTCGGCCCGCTTCCTACATAACGAGTCAAACATCAATATGCTACCATGCCGAACAAGATTTTCAGAAGACCCAGAGCAACCTACCTCTTGGAGAACTTAAACCTCTGTCCGGGGGATCCAGAGGTCGGCACTGGAGGGCCGTTGGCTGTCGGGCCTGAGGACACGGTAGTCGGCGGCGCTGTTTCTATCCTGGTCAGCCCCGCTCGCGGTGTGACCGGCTAGGGTCCCATGACACATAGAACGATGGTACATGCAGAGATCTCAAACGACGATGACATATAGCATATGTCATCGTCCGACAATCGAGGCATACGTGGATGGCAAAAGATATAATCAAAAAGATGTTTCTGACAAGAAGCTTGAAGAAGACCACAACCCTCTGTAGGATTAAGGAGGCCGACTAGAGAGGGGTGAATAGGAGGTTAAAATTTCTTTTGGCTAAAACCGAGTTTTATATGCAGAAGCGTAAATTGAAATGGTTTTCGACAATTAAGGCCTAAAACAACTAAGCTCAACTAAGTGTGTCAAGAGGCAAAGTCTATATTGAGGTTTGCAAGCCTAGCGTGATAAATATGTCACAAATAATCTCTAGTATATAAAATACTCAAAGTAAATACAATTAAGTAAATGAGACAAGATACAAACGATTTTTCCACCTAATGAGCTTGCCAACTTCCTACGTCACCGTTGAGGCGAGCTAAACTTCACCGCTCAAACCACCGAGCCTCCAAACCCCTTCGTCAAGGGATGAGCAAGGCAAGAGCTAGTCCCGAAGTGGTCTCCCAAGGCTCTATCACTATGGATTGTTCTTCCTTCACTCCGAAGATAGTGAACATCGAGCTACTTACAATCAACCACAAGCCTCCTCCACAATCTCCTTTGGAGAGGTCACTGGGTCAACTCCTCCAAGCCATCTAGGAGGTGGCAACCTCCAATAGTAACAAGTCTAGGATACTTGCTGAGGATGATCAAGTGCCACACTAGCTCTAGATAACCTAGGTGCTCAAAGATATGAGAGTTTTTGCAAGGTCTCAAGATAATGTAATGAAGTGACAAAACTTTACCCTTGCTGCCGGTGAGGGTGTATTTATACACCCACCAAGCCCAGTTAGCAATTGGGGGCAAAATCCCCAACTCACAGTGGTCTACCGGTCAGACCGCCATAGGTGGGCCGGTCAGACCACCCACCAGCCCAACGGCTAGAAAACTAGCCATTTGTTGTCCTTTCAAACACCACCGGTTAGACCGCTAAAGGGGCACCGGTTAGACCAGCCTCGGCTCCGGTAAGAATGCCCTCAGCTCGGTCTGACCGCCATCGGCTCTGGCGGCTCTATATCTCCTCAAGAAACAACTCTGTATACCCCTGGTTTGACCGCATGTTAGTTTTCAGCACGACCGACAATCAGTGAAACTTCGATATCTCATGACTCAGGTGTCGGATTACGATTTTCTTGGACTCTATATAGAGTTTATTCAAAGGGCTATTCAACCCATGAATAATCCATCCATGAATCACAACTTTGCTCAAGGAGAAGAGGCTCAAATTCTAAAAGACACTCCATCGGGCATACACACATATGACCACTCACTTCTATTGGACATGCTCACTTCTTTCTTTGTTTGGGACCTCAGATAACTCACCACACATGGCTAGACAGGCTCACCAAATGAGGAGGTAGGTCGCTCATGGAGCTGGATTGAAAATTCTTTTTTTAAGGGTTGCCATTGCAAGTATTTAGATGTAACTTGCAACGGTCTATGATCTAAAGGATAAATGCATATAATTCATATGCTATCAGTAGAGATCTTGATATCTATTTTGAATGGATAGAAAGATAGGAATGCAAGATATGGTAGTATAAACACAAGTTGTCTACTTAGGTCCACTAACTACCCAATCAAACCTTACAGACTATAAGGATGCCAACACATAAAAGATGGGTCTCCTTTGGAATGTAAAAATTTTAAAGAATTTTCATAGGATTAGTCAAATTCCCATAAAACACCTGCAAAAATTCCTCCATTTCAACGAAGGCCTAAGATTTTTGAAGCTAGCCCAGCGGAAGGCATCTAATTTGAATTAGGGAAGATTTGACGAAGGGTAAATCCAACTAAACCATTAGGTAGTCTCTAACTAGACACGTGGATTGCTTGCCATTGCTTTGATACCATCTGTGACGCCCCACACTTTTAACACTAAAGATAAAAGTGCAAGACTTAGATTACTATTTAACAAATTCTTGTTTTGCTAAATAATAGTCTACATCAGAGATTGCAACAGAGAAATAGCTAGAAACTACCTTTAGTTCGTACCTGGAAGTCTTAAGGTCATCTATACCATCTTATACTCACCATGTATAGAACCTGTACAAGGGGTGTTATCTTGTAAGAGTGAGCACTTTTGTACTCATCATTAATAACAAATTGTAAATGCATGAATAATAAACTAGTAAGCTATATTATATCTATATCTCCTACACCATCATCGCCATCATCATTCATCACAAAGTCTATGTCTATTTTGTAAAAGAGGTTTCCAAATGAAGTTATAAAACTAAATTACACTCATAACATTGAATAGAGTTAATAGTAACTCCCCGTAGCCTCCAATTCAGGAGACAGGCGTGAATCACGATTTTATTTAGCACTACGTAGGCTTATATCACTTTACCCATAGCTACTCTGAACACATTTGACTGTCACACTTCACAGTGTGCAACACCATGCCAGAGTACAAGACTTTTCCCCTATTTCCATGCACTACACTACACGATTGTGTTAGGCCTAATAACCCTCCACACCACCGCGCTAATATATGGGCCTAGAATGCACTTTATCAGCATTCGATGGGTTTGTCATCGCCCATCCTATTACTACGTACCCATGTGGAGTATAAGAAACTTCAATAAGGTACTAGGCCCTGCCCGTCTTAAAATGGATCTATGGTCGACACGATTTATATGGTTCCCTGATACGAGTGAAGGGGGTGATTAGTCTTTATATTTATAATCCTATGTAGAGAGAGCCCTGACCTGCCATAATCAATCATCACATCCCTGAGCTCTCCTTACCAACCATATTAATATCATGATGATCTCTATCATCATCAGTCTGTCAGTCATCAATCTCATTATCAATATTATTATTTTAAAGAATAATGTTCGATGCAATAATAGAAGTAATGGTTTTATAAAACAGATTTTTAATTGAAATAGAATCATCATCTATCAACATGATCAAAGAGCTTGCCTGAAACCCCAAAAATTAAGGTCAATCGGGATCAGTCATGCCATGTATTCCACGCCGTATATTGTGTTCAATTCTACAGTTAAACATGTATATTTGATTTAATTAAATTGGACCTCTATAGCTAGAATTATGCTAAACTAGGTGACAGTTATTATTATTCAGTTAAGTGCAAGTGTTCACATATTTAGTAATTATATTTGACCTGGCAAACTTGTACTATCTAATTTATTTCACAGCTATGTTGAGTTACAGATTTTTGCTTTGCTAGTTACTTCTCCACTTTATACACTCGTGTAGACCACCAATGTGCGCTTAGCAATTTAACCCCATTTATATTTTCTCTCCTCCCTTATCTCTCTGCACAGGCAGCAGCTACGCTAATCCTCTTCTCCTCCAACTTGCTTGCTTGCTGCTGCTGCTGCTAATGGCTATCTCCTCCTCTCTAAACTTGATGCTGGTCCGCTGCCACCGGTGACCTTGGGGTGCCGATGCCAGCTGCTCTCTTGCAGCTCCATATGCAGCCCCAACCCACAAGATGCTGATGAATCCCCAGGGTAGGATGGAGCTACTGCCATGAGTGCCCCGGCTAAGAGGATATGGCTGGCGCCCCACTCGGCGACGAGCCACCGGCTGTGAGGTAGTTGCCTACCTTCGCTCCCTACTTCTGATTTCTCTGCTACTCCTACCCTTCAGTGAGCTATCTCAGGTATTGGGTTGTCACATTGGAGCAAGGCCTTGTGCTTTGACGTGGGGATTTTGTCCTAATTTCAACCTTCCTGAGCTAGTGATAGTGTGATACTAATTTCTTCTAAGTGATAGTGTGATACTAATTTCTTCTAAGTGCTAGTGTGGTTTATGTGTTGAGCTACTAGGGATTCAGTAGGATGTGAGAATCACCTTGTCTTTTTTTTTTGTCATCGATGTATATCATTGCTTGCTTCCCAGGTGCTCGATCCGTGCTAGGTTTCATCTCATCTTGCAGGTTCCGTTCTCCCAAAACCAACAGCTCCTTGCTGGCTCTTTCCTCCTCATTGTCCTAGCCAAACTGATGGTGATGTTCTAGGTAACTATATTGATGTTGTTTGGCTTATGATCTTGGTAGTTTTTGGGCAAAGTTAGATGACAGTAGGAGAGATTGGTCTGCTTGTATGTGTGTGTTAAATGGAACTAAGGTGAGTGGTCTCCTCCTGGCTACTTGGCTCACTGTTATCTTTCCTCTCCGCTCAAACTCTTGGTGAGAATTAATTGTTTGGCTCCTAGTTGCTGGGAATGGTTGCACTTACTTCCTACTGTTGGCTGTTGACCAAGTTTGAATAATGGTCAAGTGTGGCTCCTTTCCATGATGGAAATTTGTGGGTGCTAGGTGGCAGAATATGAGTGGTGGCTTGCAAGTGACTTGGGTCTTGCTATTAGAAACATATTAAGCTAGATTTATTTGTTTAACAAGGTTTTGATGTAGATAATTTTGTGGTCTGTACATGATGATATCTAATGGCAAGCTGTGATTTGTACTTCAGTGTATTCTGCTTAATTTATTGTGTCCAAAGCAAAGTGCATGCCCTCCTGTAATTTTTTTTATATTATACTCCAAATATTGTTATACTAATATTTGTACTAATCATGGATGGTGAGGACTTATTTTAATAGTCTAATTTGTATAATCTAGACACTTGTATTATGTATCGATTTTATAAATTTGGGATTGAAAGTTTTAGCTTCTGGAAGTTTTTAATTATGTTGCCATATTATTTTAAACCACACACATGGCATGAATTAAGATAAATGATTTCAATTAGGATTTAATTAAATGCAGGTCGTTTCACCTTAACACTTCGGTTGTCATCCACTACTTGATGACCAACCGGTTTGCATATGAGAGATGTGAATTAATGTATTGAGTATTTATTAACACCACAAGTTTCATATACTGACATCAAAGCTCAATTTTAAAGATTCAATATTAAAGAGAATGTATACAACATGGATCTAGAACATGCATAACAAATGTATAGGATTTGCTCCCCCTAAGTATATGCATACAAAATATTTATGTGTTAGGCAAGTGTATGCATACTTAAAGGTAAACCGATTAGAATTTATCCTATACACATATAGAATGCATGTAGCAAAGACATAGACAAATGTACTCATACCTTCATGGTCCATGTTTCTAATGTAAAAGAGACTAAATAAGATAAGGCTCAAATAACATTAGTCTCACATAATTATATCGATAACATGGAAATCATATATATGAGCCTCTCAAAAAGCGGATGGAGATAAGAAGTGATACATATCGTTTGATCTCCATGCATTTCATCCTTTTGCTATTTAGGTCCATCTTCAAAGATTATGGCTATCCATCTCATTATCAGGGAATAACCTAGTTGATAACTTATAAAAAGCAAAAAAATTAATCATATAAAAGTCGATTTATCATTGATCACCAAATCAACAATTACACGAATTGTTTGATCCAAAACCTTTCAATCTTTTCCCTCTTTAGTGAGGAATGATATCCTGATATAAAATATGTATACGTGAGATGGAAGATAATTTCATTTCAATGTAGAGATCTCATATATAAATGAAAGGAGAATCTCGTCAATTATATGAGAAACAAAATATAGAATGAACCCCCTCTAAAGGTGTGTATACATATAAATATAAAGAAACACATATGCATATAAACAATTGAGATCAATCAGAGAGTTAACTCTATATTTTGGATCCACAAGAGAGATTAATTTAGAATATGTGGAGTTTAATACATACCTCTCATCATTTTCATTTCCATATCTAAATGAGACTAGACAAGAATATCATATGAGTCTCACAAGATTAGATTTGCCATTAATCATCAAAACCAAAGTAATGGCACTTGAACTTGCACCCTCCGATACACTTGTGAGTTCGTAAAACAAATGCAAACCATGTTGACCACATCGGATACGCATCAAGTTACCAACCCAAGCACTCATGTAAGTTGTCAAGACCCAAGCATAGCGGTCCTACCACCCAGACAAGTGGTCGAGATCCGATTACGACGCTGTTCTTCACAGGAGCAATAGGGCGTAGCAGTCCTACCACCCAGACAAGTGGTCGAGATCCGATTACAACGTTGTTCTTCACGGGACCAGTAGGGCGCAACAGTCCTACCATCCCTAACAAATTAATTTAGGTCAAGCACCTAGCTGTCTAAATTGATTATTTCTTCATCACAAGATTTAACTCGGCCCGAGCAGCTACTTACATTACCAAGATTGTGGACGAAGGCATCTAATAGTCAAAGTACAATGGTAAATCTTATATATCCTTTCTACTCAGAATGTCTACTCATTAACTACGTTAATAAGAAGACAGTCGGGGGCTGGAGAAAGTATATAAATTCTACTTATTAAGCTTTTCAGAATTTTATGTTTACATATTTGTATCTCTGTGTTTTCTATCAAGTACATTGTTTATGATATATTAATAAAAACTTAAGTCCTTCCCTAAATTTTGGCACATTTCAAAGTTAGTAGAGCATGCTATCCCTGTGCTTATTACATTTTCTAGCTATCCGATAACGTAGGGGACGCCCTACGACTCCCAAGTAGCTGAGGGCTAGGAGATTTTGCTTCTCATGACAACGTACCTACGACCGCAAGGAAGGCCGAGTTCATCCTTGCGGCCAGGGGGCCAAGGTCTTTTCAAACTCTACCTATTCTGATAATATAACTTGGCTGCTTTCCCAAGATAGAAAATCCTGACAAAACAGCTAGAGGCTAGGGAAAATAAGCATAGGCCATATATGTTTTATCAATGCATTTTTAGCTTTGACCTGAGTAGAAGTGTAAAGCTTAAGTTGTTAATACTCATGGACTTGTTATATATAGTGTGTTTTGTGAGCTTTGTTTTTATCAATGCTTTGTTAGCTTTGACCTGACAAAACAGGACTAGTAGGCTATATATATATAGTATGCATAAAGCTTTTTAGAATTTTAGTTTATGTTACTCCTTAGTGTTGATCAGGGACTTCTTACCTAACAATTTGTTCTAAGCAGTTGATTTCAGAAAAATCCAAATAACAGAACAACTAGTCTGATGCCCATACCGAGTAAGGCAGAAACTAGTCGGAAGCTCTGTATTGGTCGATGTGCTATCCTGACCAAATAAAGCTCATACTGACAACTCACAAGGTAATAGATCAAGGTCCCTACAAGGTGGTCCGAGTACACTGACCTGACGCGTATAGGATAGTTGACAAAGAAGGGCAGCATATTTGTAAGTTTTTACATATATCATATATTGTATCTTGCTATTCCCCATGTTGGTAAATACATTTTTCCTATTTTTGTGCTTTTTGACTACTTACATGTTAGATATCATTCTAAATTATTTGGGTAGTTAAGGGCTAGGGGGCTTTCATACTATCAAATTATGGGGTATGTACATATTGTCCGAGTACTAGACAAGCTTGAAATTTTCTTGTTCTTAAACTGGCAAAGAGCATAGTGTCAAATATCTCGTCCTGACTAAATGCAACCGTAAGATACGATTCGGGATTGCTCGGAATGCTCGAAGGGTTTGTGATCAAAATGAGACATGTAAGAAAGACAAGCTAGCACTGGTCGGAGCAAGAAAATGTAAAAATTTGCGGCCATGGACAAAATGCATCTACGTACAAAGTTTTTATTAGATGTTTAATATATGCATTTATTTACTCACACTTAATACCTATATTTAGCTACCCGACATTGCTCGATGGGCTTAAATGCTTGCTGACAATATTATTCGGGTATTTCGGGTGAAAGAAAGAGTAGATAAAATAAATGGATACTTTGTCAAGATTCTATGCACACATTTAGACGGACAAAGTTTTGAACTCTGCTCAAATTTGATAATCGGATATATTGACAGATTGCTCGGACAAAAGGATTAAAGAAGTCGAACCTAACCTAGTTGGTAGAACATCGACTACGTTTATTTACTCCAACAAGGTTGACTCCTCGTAGCAGTTGGACTAGCCGACATCTTCATTTGAGTAGAATTCGAGAGCTACTGTCAGTGTACTAAATATGGGATATCCTACAGACATACACATATCTTGGCGGAGTATGACATACCAATTTTTATATGAAAACAAACCCCATACACATGGATAGAATCCGGAGCAGATAAAAAAGGAGTTCCCAATAAGGAAATAAACATAGTCCTATCCGAGGGCATAAATACAAGACCTCCCATGGAGGGAGGGGCAAGCCAAGGAGAAACAACACAAGACAAAAGAAGTCACATATGCCCAATCTCATCTAGTCGATATTGGAGAAGTCCGACGACAGCTAGCTGCCGACCACTATTCCTGAATCTTAAGCCGACATATTAGCAAACTAGATTAGTTTTCTCTCCCCATACTTTGTACTCATGAGATGGATATAGTGAAAAGAACCGGCCTCACGACCAAACAGGAGTCGGGCTATTACCTCTAAGGGGCCCTAACCTGTATAAGAATCCATGTCTCCTTGCATCTTCGTTTGCATCTATCACACCCTAAAAATAACCCTAATTAAAAATTATTTTGGGTAAATGCAAATACAAGAATAAACTAAAATTTGTTTGTCAAACTGTTTGAATAAAAATCCTAAATTTCCAATAGTAAATATTTCCAAGTTAAAACCTAATTAATGCTTGGATGCTTTTATATTCACTAGGGTTTTGTCGAAATATTTTAAGGATTCAAGTATTTATAATATTGGACCTTTTTTGTGTCATGGTGGTTTTTGCTTCTAGTAAATTCCCCATAGTTTAATAAACTCTTTGAAATTTTCTCGGATTTTTCGGCGCTCCAGAATTAATTGTAAAATTTTCAAACATCATTTCAATAATTAATTAAACAGAAAATAAATTCCTTTTCTTTCCCCAATTTCGGGTCGTTATGGCTCCAATCCTTTTGTACCTCACTGTTTAGCCCGAACTCGGGTTTCCCTCCTTTATAACTGTCTCGTGTCATTCCTGAAAACACTAAAATTCCTAGACTCCAAAATCCGAGACTCTCGGATATATCCAAAATCCTTAAACTCTCCAGTCTCTTACATCTCAAAATATCTGTTCACCTTTTTAAAATAAATCCCCTATATGTCCTCAACTCTAAATTCCCAAATACCCTCAAATTCCCAACTCCCGTGAAATATTCTCCAATTTCCAAGTCTTAGAATATCCTAATATTCAGAATATCCTAAATCCTCTGATTTCACCAATTCCACAAATTCTTCTCGATATCTTCAATCCCTTTTAAAATACCCATTTCTTCCTAATTAAATTCCCTTCCATTCCCGCAGAGTCCAACTTTTGAGGAAATAAATTGGAATTCCCCAAATATTCTTATTTTTTCCTAATTTCTAGATTCCGTAAAATATCTTTGAGTTTTCGATTCCCAAATGTCCCAATATTCAACATATTCTAATATTCTGAATATTAAATATTCTAAATGTTTTAATCTCCATGTATTCCATAAAACTTCCTACGGAAAAGCTCCCATTTTCCTTCCTCTTTTATTTCTTTCCTTTTTCCCTTCTTTTCTTTTCCCCCTTCTTTTCTTTTTCTTTCCTTCTTCCTACTCTCTTCTTCTTCCTCACCTGCTTCTCTCCCCTTCGGTCCAGCCCGACGCCGCCCTAGCTGTCCTAGCCCACCAGCCTGGCCCCCAACCTGCACATCCCTCCTCCTCCCTCCTCCCTGGCGCAGCCCGTAGCTGCACCGCCGCCTCGGCCAGGCCCAACCTTGCGGCAACCGGCCGTGCTGCGAATCCCGGGCAGATTGAGCCGCCAACACCAGGATTCCAAGTCGCGCCGCCACCTTATCTTCTTTGTCGCACTCGGAATTTCATCCAAATTCACGGGTGATTTATTGTGCATAAATCCTCGTCAGTAGTGTTGACGCCGGAAAACCCGCCATGGGCCGTCCGGCGTCTGGGTGACACGCGAAGGCCCGGGAGATTTGCTTCACTCCAGTGCAGGTCCTAAGTTTGAGGTTCGTAGGTCGTGCCAGTCAATTTGACCCTGTAATGACAAGGAGGAAAATGTTAGAATCAAATGAGCCCAATCGGCTGAAAGCCGATCTAACTCGTTTCTATCACCGATGGCCGATGCGCACTGTAGCACTTATACATCGGCTTAAGGCCGATACGGCAAGAGCAATAACATAATAATAAATAAATATCGTTGCTAGCCGATCATTGAAGGGATACCTAAAAAAACCGGCTGAAACTTGATAAAATAAGCAAGTATAATGCATAATATAATCAAATAAATCCTAGCTGATCAATAGTCTAGTGTTAACTGGTGTTGCGCATGAAGATATGTCCTTGCCCGCTCCTTGCTTATATCGCTCCCGGATCTTCGTCCGCTGTCCGGCGCCATACCACTTGTCCTCACCCAAGCTCATGCCCGGGCCCTCACCTGGGGTCATGCCCGAGAACCTGATTGTTACTTGTACTTGGATCGCAGAATAAACCCATCGGCTAGTCCTTAGCCGATTGTAACAATAATACAGGCAAGAACATATATAAAGTATGCAATAACATAAATGTATAAATATTTTGATAAGCTAGCCGACTATCGAATAGGATTGATTATAGAATAAGACAATAATAAATGTAGTCGGCTTAACAATAACTTATCGGCTAAGCACTCCGATAACACCATCGCACAACACCATCGGCTCATCAAGAGTAAGGCTATTATCGTCAGTCTAGTAGATCAGATTCCAACGTTGCAGCACAGACCAACAATGATAACTGATATCTCAATGAGCCGATAGATATGATGTCGACCGTGATGATAGATACTTACCGCTATGCACTATCCGATAAAAGGCCTGCACACAAGAGCAATCGGCCTGGCAGGACCCGACTTATCACTAGCAGTTCAGTAGGCGGACCCAACCCACTGCGCACGAACTGATGATAAATCGCTCCCAATAAGCCGATACGATCTTATGCACGCGTGAATGTGATATACCTAATCAATCTATGAGGTCAAACTGAACTGATACAGCCATAGATAAAGTAATATATCGTGGTAAGCCGACTACCATAAACCGACTAGAATATCGGACCTAACCGAGGAAGTCCTAGCCGATAGTAGCCCAGGGTGACGAGACTTACCCTCTGCACAGGAGTTCGGACCTAACCAATGCAGCCCGCTCGAGAAGCAGGATCCCGTCGAAGGGGTTGGCGATGCGCCGAATTTGTATTGATCGTTAGTTGATCTCGTTACAAGGTTCCCGGGCATACGTATATATACCCGAGTTACATGAGTCCTTATAGGACACGGTATAATGATCTTCCTATCTATAATAGAAAACGCTAACTAATCCTGACCGGACACGAGGTCAGGTTCCCTAAAAAAGATAAATCTTTTCCTAATAAATATAGTAATTAACTGCCACGCACGGTCTTCAGGCTCTTTCTCGACATCGGCCTGGCTTCTTAACCAATTTCTGTAACCGACTGCAATCGGTTCCCTTGACCGAATCTGATACAAGGCCTTACCAAATTTTGGCGTTAACACATGCCCCCAATTTCGGGAGTTCTTCCAATAGGACTTCGAATTCTTTTCATTTTGGGCCTCCAGATTTCTCCATACCAAGGCAGCCCAAGATAGCCCACTTGCCATAAATGTTTGAAACAGTGGCCAATGGCCCGATTCCCGCTCGGTTGTCATACCTCTATAAAAACGCTTCGTCTTCTTGCCTTTTTTATTGCTTTCACATCACCAGAGCACCACACCGCTTCATCTTCCACATCCTCACAAGCTCTAGCGAATCCAGACGAATCATTGCAACCTTTCTCCCCCGGCCGTCGATCCCTGCAACTTCTCCTATTTCCGCGATGGCATCGCATCTGCAGTTCCTGAGGTAATCTTCTCACCCGATTATTTTCCCCCAATCTGACAATCTATACGGAAACCCGATCTGCTATGTTCTTCACCTGTTCTTCGTCGTGTTCTTGTTTACTGTAGCATCTTAGAGCCAGATCTTGATTCCGGCCGCCGATTACCCAGCTTTTTCTATCATGGCCCCATGGGCAGCGAAGATCCCACCGATTTCATCGTCGTCGAAACCCAACGCGTTCCCTTCAAGAACTCGACTATGTTGGTCAGTGACTGGACCAACAGCTTCAGATCATGGCCGAGTAAGCTGTCCGGGTGGAGAGATTGGTACTTCAGGGTATCAGCTGTAAAGAGGACCTATTGGAAGAATCTCACATCGGCACTGCATCAATCTCTCCTTGGCTGACATGGAAGGAACGAGTCCCTACTGCATCGGCCTCATACTACTGGTCTGATGCTCTCAATGCTTTCATGTTCAGGCATGGGCGATGACCCCCACTTTGCTGGACGTGACCTATGCTCCTGCCTGGATACGACAAACTACATCAACCCTTCAAACTCCGGTTCAAGCCTGCTCACCGGCTTCAAAACAAAAAAACATCGGCGGCTGGTCCAGGTATGTATCTCTAGCCACAACAAAGGAACTTAGACCGGTTGATGATCGGAGCATGTGCTTTTCTGAACTTGTGGTTGGAACGGTTCGTCTTTTGTGGTGCAACCCTCGGTTTTTTTTTTTTCTCCGACGACCAATATGCAATGCCTGCCGAATGCTTGGCCATAGGAAACAAATTCCGTTGGGCACTATCTCCTTGTGCCACCTACCAGCTACTTCACCAGGTGGCAACTAAGCTATCGGCTTCAGCCCGTCGGCCACATTGGGGGTCCTTTGGTTTGTTCAGCTCTGCTCAATATTTATACCTCCAAGGCTACCGAAACTCTCTCCTCAAGCAATCCTCTCCCGGCGATACCCAGAGATCAAGACCTGTTTACCGCCGCATGCTATCTCTATGGGCGAAGCCTGCATCGGCCTTTCTGGCGGGCAAGATAACCCCGCTGAAGTTAGTCAGTGGTTCAGGGGTTTTTTACGGCTTTACCAGGGATGCCACTCTTTGGTTTGCATACAATGACGCATCATCATTCGAGATGCCCTTTAACTTTGATCCACTCAAAGCTCTGAATGATGATAAGTCTAAAGCCATATTCCTATCGGCTATCAGTCCTTGTCTGCTGCCAACCGGCTTTTCTCTGGGCCGAACTCAGCCATCGTATGAGTTCTATCATCCATCAGTTGGCTCTCGCCAATTTGGCCTTGGTCAGCTCCCGATAAGCCTATTCTTCATCGACAAACTCCAAGCCCGGGGCACAGTCAGCAGCGCCCTGGAATATGATCGGCTGCGGTCTTTGACAGACTCCCTCCTGCTAGGCACCGCCACCGAGGTGTTCATCTGCACTGCCAACACCAAGCTCTTTGTCCGATGGTGGTCAGAATGGAAGAAACATCTGTTCTGCTTAGCACCCGCCTGTTACTGCTCCCGTCTGGATGCCGACTATGTTGAATCCGAAGACGAGGTAACACCTGCAATCTTTAATCGTCTTCTTCAACCAACTCTCACCTCTACTTTTGCAGGCCGCCAGCGTCGAACCCCCAAGAACAAGCAACAGCGGTCGGCTGATCCAGTATCAACCTCCATCGGCCACCCCAAACTTAGGGCGTGATGCTCCATCTCCATCGCTCTTCTCAAGGCGCTCGGCCGATGGGCCAAAAACGTAAGAAGTTAGCGCATCGTCCTCCTCAAAGAAACAGAAGACCGATGCGACGTTGCTGCCACCGACGCCACCTCTCCCCAGACCACATCGGCTTCCTTCGTCCCTCAAGTATGCGGCCAAGCCTTAATTATTATTACCATCCACTTTCCTTATTTATCTTACCAAATCCTTTTTCAGCTTGAATATCGGCTCCAGAACCTCAACCATCCCTCTACGTCCTCCAAGTGTTGAGCCGATGACTTCTCCAGCTGCTCCCTTCTCAGCACCAAGTCTCTGGTTGCTGATGATACTGTCCCTACTCCATCGGCTGAACATCGGCCCCTCGAGAAAACAGCCTACTCATCCCCCGAAGCCAATGTCACTCGAGCTGTTGATTGCCCTTCCTCAGGTAACTCTTTCATGTTCAATTTTGACCCCGCTCTAACTTTTCCACTGATTCCTTACCGATGCCAATTCGCAATCCTTAGCCGATCTGTTCTCCTTTGACATCGGCAAGTACTTGAAGTAGAAGAATCCACGCCACCAGCGCAACGACCAAACCATCCTTCCAGCCAACGTACGTGAATATCTGACGAGCATCCTCAGTCGGCTGGAAAACCCAATTGATGCGCATAGAAGATTGCGGGCCAATCCGGCAAGACTTGCAAAATTGAACACCATCTGCCCGAAGAACTTGCGACGCGCAACCTGCAGCATATCTAGAATCCCATAGATTCAAACTCATCAAGCTTAGACAGCGCATAGCCGATCGCGCTGACCAACAGAAGACTACAAAGACATCCAAGCCGATCGCTATTAGCCCAAGTAGAGAAGAAAAAGCTTGATGACATGGCCGCTGCCCCCAAGAGCTCCAACCTAAGTTAGACCAACTGAAGAAAAAGAGGCCGATTTGCTGGCAGAACTTGAAAAGAGTTCGTAAGGACCTCATAGCAACAGAACCCAGCTAATCGGCCTACACGCAAGCCACTCCAAGACCAAGAACCAAGGTTTGCAAGCGATAGTGCGTCAAGTCATTCACCGGTGCAAGAACCTGAAGACCATCCGGGCTCCGATGAAGATGACATTCGTGCTATCAATAAATTGATCAGATCCCGCCTGTACGCAATTGGGTGATCCAAAAATTCTTGTAAATCTTAAACCTTTGTAACTGACGATTTTCTGGAACATGCCGACCATCCTTCTGCTGTGATATAATCTGATCGGCTCTGCTACTTATCTCTTTCAGAATAATTTTTTGCTTGTTTTGATCTAAAGGCGATATCAACTGATATCGGTTGTCTTTAGCGATGTAAAAAAAAACACCGGCTTTCCGAATTACTAGAGATCGGTCACACTTTAACCGATTTAAGAATCAATCCACACGCTAGGGTAGTACTTCTTGAGGTATTTTCGTTAAGCGCTTTAGCAAATTCTATCCCATTGAGATCTTCTAACATATAAGCATTACAGGCACACAACGATTAATCCGATAGGGCCCTTCCCAATTAGGCGAACACTTCCCGAACTTAATTTATCCTAGACCTGATCGGCAAAATCAACTTCCAACAAGATCTCCCTCGGCAAACGACTTATTCACCACCTTTTGTTGTAATGCCGAGCTGCCCTAACCTTATTTTCCTTGATCCTTTCCAACGCTCTTAACCGATTCTGAGCCAAATCTTCAAGTTCATCTGTCATCAAATTATAATAATCATCGGCTGTCAACTGATTCTGCAAAAGAAATTCTCCTAGAGCCGATGTTAGTCTCCATGTAAAACTGCCTCATGTCCATATACCAACTGATACGCGGCACCCGAGTAGATCCGTGCAATGCATCCGATAGGCCCACAGTGAATCGGCTAATATAGTATGCCATCGCCGTGGCTGCTCATCAATTTTCCCGCTTAATTAACTTGATCAAACTCTTGTTAGAAGCTTTCTGCTTGTCCATTGCCTGAGCGTATAAGGCGACGAATTCAATAGCTTATTCCCATACTGGCAGCAAATTGTAAAACTCATCAGACACAAAATGGACCCCTGATCAGTAGTTATCGTTTGAGGAATCCCAAACCGATAAATTAACATGCTCCTTTACAAACTCGACCGCTTCCTTAGACGCGAACTTTCTTCAAAGGAATCGCTTCCACCCTTGTAAATAATCTGTCGCGCCAATATAACTTATGTCCTTACTGATGGAGAAAATCTGCCGATCATATATCAATTCCCCAACCTCTGAACGGCCACGGTTTGATGATAGGATTCATAGCCGATGCTGGTGCCCGCTGATTATATTTCTAAACTTTGACAATCTTGACATCCTTTAAATCCTAAAGCAATCTTCACCCAATTGTCGGCCAAAAATACCTACTCTTCTCAAAACAACCACTTCATCTTATGAGCCGATTGATGAGTCCCACAGATCCTTCATGCACTTCGCAATAACCACTTTGGCTTCTTCCAATCCAGGCATCTAAGCAGAACTCCCTCAAACGTCGATAATACAACTCCATCAAGTAGCACATACTAGTAGTTTATACCGAATCTTCCTGGAAACGGACTGCGACGGGTTTCGCAGTAATCAATTATCTCCTGTCTCCAGTCATCGCCTTTTCTGGATATCAATATCGGCTACCTCCATCTCAACCTGCCTATTCAGCCGATATCCTGAAGCAATTTGGCAAGATCATTGGCTTCTAAATTCTGGCTCCACCTGGGAATATATCTATTGACACTATCTTGAAATCTTTCTTAATCCATACGATTCTCATAATATGACCTCAACACATCATCTTTGCACTCATATTCTCCATATAACTGCTTGATCACCAACAAAGAATCACTAATAACCTCTACGATATCGGCTCCTATTCCCTCAAGAGCTTGAAGTCTTTCAGCACCGCCTCGTATTCTGCTTGATTATTAGTCCGATAAGGCCTTAATCGTAAACAAACTCAAAACCTTTGCCCCCCCGAGGCATACAATAACTAAACCGATACCAGATCCGTGCTTTGCAAACCGATCCGTCAAAAAAATAAAGTCCTGGACCGCTCCGCATAATCTTACCCTCTTGCTGTCCAATAAAATCGGCCACTGCTTGTCCCTTAATCGCCTTAGCCGATTCATACTCAAGTCAAAATCTGTCAAGGCAAAAATCCACTTGCCAACTCGCCCTTTCAAGACCTGGAGCCGACACATATATTGACCACATCGGCCTGGCAAACTACTGTCACTCAGCCGATAGGTGTAATGCCTCAACTTTGTACACGAGAATATAACATAAGCTAACTTCTCCACCGCAGGATATCTCGTCTCAGCATCCAGAAGTCTCCTACTATAGATAGAACACAACTCGCTCTTTGCCTTCAAATTCTTTATCAAAAGAGCCGATGGAATTCTCATCGGCCGCAAAGTATAACCTGAACGCACTCCTTCTGCGGCGGAATCAAACAGTGGGACTAAGATAATTCTTGATCTGTCGAACGCCTTCTGCCGCGCTGCCCCCACACAAATTCTTTCGACGGCTTCAACTTTAATAATGGTGTGAAAGACTCATTCTCCTGATAAATTTGATATAAATCTCCTCACAAATTAACCTTTTGACCGATCAACGTTGCACCTGTCTTATTACTTGGTGGCTCTGTAGTCTTAATGCTCTGATACTTCGCTGACTAACTTCAATCCCTCGCTCATAACATAAAACCAAAAATGCCCAGCCGATACACCAAAAACATTATTGGGATCATTCTCATCCGTATTTCTTGGCCCTCTCCAGCACTCTTCGTAAATCGGCTATAATGGCTTTTCTCCACTTTTAGACTAACCACCACATCATAATGTAGATTCCACCAAACAAGCCGATGAATCATGAACATATAATTCACGCCTTGATAAGTCCACCGGCACTCTTTAACCAAAGTCATTACTACCCACTCATTACAAGCCGATAGCTCCCAGGACATAAACGCAGTTTTGTGTATATCCTCTTCGATCCATAAAATGATTGTATCCTGCATTGCGTCCATGAAGCTGATAATCTTGTGACCTGAAGCTGCATCCACACGCAGATCCGCTATCGGCATTGGGTATTCATCCTTAGGGGTAGCTTTTATTCAGATTCCGGAAATCAATACATATCCTAATTTTCCCATTTTTCTTCTCCACCGGACGATATTAGAAACCCATTGTTCAGCGTATCGGCATAGTCTTATGAATTTGGCATCATATAACTTGTGATTCCGCCTTGATCGGCTCATATATTCTGCCTTGAACCTTCTTGGAGCTGCTTGAATGGCCGATACGCCGGTTTAATAGGCACCGTGTTCAACAATCGATCGCTCAATCCTGGCATCGTCATGGTGACTCCCAGGGCAAACAATCCCGATGTTCTTCAGCAGTGCTATGCAGATTCCTTCTCGTAGCTCAGGATCCTAATTTTTTGCTTATGGTACGTCGGCCTTGGCCTATTCCTTGGTCCAATATCGATCTCTTTCCAAATATCAGCCGACGTAAATCCTCGCCCTCGTTTCCCCTCGAAGTCTTCAATAGCCCATCAGAGTAACAATTCGAGCCGACTTGCTGGATCGGCTGTATCCCCCTGGCTAGTAACCTTGAGATAATCTCTCCCAAATCTCCCGGATAGGCAGTCACACATCGGCTTCCCAGACTGGTAGATCGTCATGGAATATTGGTCGACCGATCTGCTAGCACACTCGATTGATCTCCTGCCACTGTATTAGACATTGATGCATTGTCGAAGGTACGCAACAGTTCGCCGTGAATCCAGTCCCTGCCGAAAAGAAACTATATGACCCTTTCCGTCAATAACAAAAAACGTGGTGGGTAATGTCTTATTCCCTACTGTCAGCTCACGTTTAATACGCCTTTCGCTTCTGATGATTCCCACCGAAGTCTTTTAACACCATATTTGTCTTGATCAAATCTTCGGCAGTCTTCCCCAATTTTCGGAACGTGCTTGAGGCATAAGATTAACCGCTGCCTCCTTCCCAAACCAACATCTTTGTTCATCGGGCCTTCCGTTTACGTAGCCCTTGATGTATATATGGCTTCGGTGCGCGATGCTCTGACTCCTCGGGTTATCAAATGTACGCTTGGTCAGGTCGCAGTGTCAGCTGAGTCGAAATCTCCTCTCCACCCTCCTCGCTTGAGCTGACAGAACGCTCTGTATCTCTGGTCAAGAAAGAAAAACCATGTTCACTGGAGACGATTCGTCTTCATCGTCCTTCTTTTACTTGCCAGACTTGTTTGGTCTTTGAGACGATGATCGGCTTCCTCTTGATCTTGGCGCTGCTCTTCTTCTTTTGCTCTCGGTGTCGTAAATCGTGTGCCTTCTCTTCTGATTCTTCGTGAATATGCCGCTAGGACAACCACTGAGGATTCTGGACCTGTTTTCACGTGCTTCTTCTTCATCCTTTCAAAAAACTCTTGACGGATCGGCCCTAGTCGCTATGAACTGATGCTCTTTTCCCAAACGGCCGATCTTGCGAAAAACCTCTGCTGCTGATCATGGCGATACATTGCAGGCTACAACTCGGGCAATTCTCAGCGATGGCAGCCTCATTCCTTGTGATCCCAGCAGAACGAAAAACGGGCATGTCCCAATGCGGATTAATCGTTCTGGTTCAACCTTCTGTTCTTCATATCTTGAGTATTTTTCTATATGTCCGATGAAGTAATCCTTGACTTGCACCTTTGGATGTCTTGCTCCATCGCTTGATCCTTAATGATGACCCGCATAGACATGTTTACGGGGAACGGGTGCCATCTATCTTCATTGGCTTTTTGTCTTCAAATTTGATTCGTCCTTCCTCTCAACAGCCAACATGTGATTTGTTGCCGAAAACTTGCATCTCCGTTAGTATGGTGCGATATCGATTGTGCCACTTGCAATATTCTTTCTTCTTAGTTCTTCGGCTGATGGAATCACGTGGTTTGGCGGCAATTGTATTTGCTTTTCCTGTAACAACAAGTCCAAGATCTTATCGGCTTTGCTTACATCGAATCATACCGTTGTCTCTTGCCGATATCTTTGACCACCGGGCATGATACTGATTTCTTGTTCCGCCCACTCCGCCAATCCAACCTCAGCATCGGATTCCTCATTATCTGAGCCTGATGAATAGACCTGAAACCTGAGCAATCCCTCCTGCTGGTATTGTCCTTTTTCGCTCTTGAAATCGGCTTTCATGACCGATACCTTCTGTACCAGGTCGACAAGGATTCGAACTCTTGAGATGAAACTCTCTTGATTGGGCTGCCAAGAGTCCTGAAAAGCTAGATCGGCCAGATGCCCATCGCTCAGGTTTAAACTATAAACATAAACCGGTTTCTGCGATCCCGAAATCGGCTGAATTATTCCGTAACTGTTTCATCTAGTTTCTTAACTGATGTCAAATCGACAGTCTCGCTGCATGAATTACAGCGAAGAAATATTTGCTGAAACGTTTTCTCTAGATCGGCCCACCCGACACAGAATTCGTCGGTAAGAGGAAACATGTAAATGCCGATCCAGATAGTGAAAGGGGAAAAAACCTAACCTCAGGTGCCCTTTCAGCCGATGCCCTCCCCGCACTGCGCCAGGATCGGCTGAAATGTTCTAGCTGTAACGTGTGTCCTGCCTAAAACTTAGAGAAAATCCGGGACCGCTGTACGGTGTGGTAACGGAACCCTGTCAAACCACTCAGGATACGGGTGCCGGATAACATGAACGCTTGTTCTCTGGGCGTGATCCCGACTGCTCCCTTACTATCTCTCAACGCCGTGGCCGATAAGTCGTTCTTCTCTTTGTGATGACTGGTGTACTGTGATCGCGGGGTGTTGGTTGCCGATCTGTCTTGTGATACTCCTCTGTAGTACCTGGATCGGCCTGCGCGTCTCTCCGAAGTCGGCTGGGGAGTCCCCTAATAATAGATCGGTGATATCCAGGAGGATACCGTGCCCCAACCTGGTTCTGCGCGATACAAATGTCTGGTAATCCTTGCTATTGTTGTAATTAAATTGGCCTGGCTCTATCTTCGGTGGGGAAAACAGGCACCGTTGGTTCTGTCGTGCAATCGATCTCAACAGTCTATTCCTTGATAAGATTATGCATGTATTACTAAGAACACCCGACTGATTGATGAGCGCTGGGTGCAGCCTCAGACCATTCCTGTAGAGGCTTGATTGGTGGTTCTCGGGTTGTGTCGCCTCGGATTCTCCTACCAGTACTGGTTTTGGAAACTGAGCTTTTCTGAATCGTCCCTTGCCTTGTCATTACTGAAGGATCTAGGCACAGCTTCTGAAATTTGTCATGGTCGTTCAACTTGCTGTTTTTGTTTCAGTTAGATCCTCCAATGGTGACCGGATATACGTTGTCCGCTTGACTTCTTTCCCGGCCATGTTGAAATCTTGATTGAAACTGTGTTTGTTGGAATTTTTGGCTTGAAATCCTGTCCCAAGGCGTGCCAAAAGCGTGTTGAGCTGAAAACTCCGCCAGGGGCCCGTCCGGCGCTGGGTGGACACGCGAAGGGCCTGGGAGATTTGCTTAACTCCAGTGCAGGTCTAAAGTTTTGAGGTTCGTAGGCGTGCCAGTCAATTTGACCTGTAGATGAAAGGAGGCAAAATGTTAATCAAGAGCCATATCGCTGGAAGCTCGATCTGACTCGTTTCATCAGCCGATCCATTGCGCACTGTAATGACTTATCATCGGCTTAAAGGGGCCGAGACGAAGGCAATAACATAATAATAAATAAATTATCGTGGCTAGCCATCATTGAGGATAGTCAAAACCGGCTGTAAACTTGATAATAAGCAAGTATAATGCTAAATAAATAAATAACTCTAATATAGTCTATAGTTAGCTGGTGTTGCCATGAGATATGCCTTGCCCGGGCCTTGCTTATATCGGCCTCCCGGATCTACGTCCGCGCCGGGCCATAACTGGTCCTCAGCCAAGCTCCATGCCCGGGCCCTCACTGGGTCGTGGCCCGGGAACCGATTGCTCTTGTACTTGGGATAGGCAAGAATAAACCCATCGGCTAGTCTTACCGATTGTAACAATAATTACAGGCCAAGAAAATAAATAAGTATGCAATAACTAAATGATAAATAATTGATAAGCTAGCGACTATCGAATAGGAGATTAACTAGAAATAATACAATGAAATAAATGTAGTCGGCTTTAACAAGATTATTAATCGGCTAAGCACGGTCCGATAACACCCATCGCACAAGACACATCGGCTCATCAAGAGGAAGGCATTAATCTCAGTCTAGTAGATCGTGACCCAACCGTCAGCATAACAGTAGCCAACAATGATAACGATATCTCAATGAGCCGATAGATATATGGCGCCGTGATGAGATAACTTTACCGCTATGCACTCCGATAAAAGGCATGCAACAAAGCATCGGCCTGGAAGGAACCGACTTATCACAAGCAGTCAGTAGGTCGGACCCCAACCGATGCCACACGAACTGATGAATAATCGTACCCAGTAAGCCGATCGATCTTATGCACGCGTTGATTGATATACCTAAATCATCTATGCGGTCAACTGAATGATGCAGCCATAGATA